>CAUYON010026375.1:0-51651 GCA_963573935.1 Arctocebus calabarensis | reverse complement strand
GCAAATTTCTTCAACATGTGGATGTCATTAAAGTATTTAATTTCTCCGTCATAAATGAAACTCATTTTAGCTGGATACAAGATCCTGGGTTGAAAGTTATTTTGTTTTAGGAGATTAAAAGCCAATGTCCATTCTCTTCTGGCTGAAGGTTTTGATCAGAGAGATCTGCAGTTATTCTAATATTCTTCCCCTTGTAGGTTATAGATTTCTTATGTCTGGTTGCTTTCAAAATTTTCTCCTTCTTATTATCTTTAGTGAACTTCATTATCATGTGCCTGGGGGATGTTTTATTCAGGTTGAGTCGTGCTGGGGTTCTGAAACTGGCTGCTATCTGAATTTCAGAATCTCTTGGCTTGTCTGGACAATTCCCTTTCATAATCTCATAGACAAGAGACTTTGGGCCTTGTGATGCCACTTCATCATTTTCAGGTATCCCTATAAGGCGAATGTTGATTTTCTTCGAGTTTTCCCAGAGCTGTCTGAGAGAATGATCTTTTTTGGCCTTCCATTTCTGTATCTCTTTGTTGGTTTAGGAGTGTTCGATAGCTTTGTCTTCCATGTCAGAAATCCTTTCTTCTGCTTGTTCCATTCTGTTGCTGAGGGATTCTACTTTGTTTCTCAGATCTTTGAGAGCTGCAATTTCTTGTCTCAATGTGTGCAAATCTTTGGTCATTTGGTCTTTGAATTCCTTGACTTCTTGGGACAATTTTTGAAATGCACCCAGAATTTCTAAATCCAACTTTTCCTCTATTTTATTGATCTTGTTTGCAATCCAAATTCTGAATTCAATTTCTGACATTTCAGCCACCTGTTTATGCATAGGATCCTCTCTTGTGTCTGCCAGATTATTCCTTGGGGGAGTTGACCTAGTCTGGTTGTTCATATTTCCAGAGCTTTTCCGTTGATTCCACCCCATGATTAATTTCACACTGTTTGGCTAGATGAGTAGGTAAGGACAATTTGGGCTGGGAGTTCTAGGAGTAGTAATTGACCAGTCCTTTGCTTAAAAGCTTGGACTGGTGTCTGTACTTTTTCCCCTAGAATTTTGCCAAGGACTCATAGAGAGCCACTGCTTGCGAAACTGGGGACCTTCTTGGTGTGGTGGGGTTAAGTGGCTCTGTCTTATTTTCAGCTGGTCTTTGTCTTACCCTAGAGAATCTGTTACTCTGTATTGAAATCTGAGCTGTGAAGGAATATCAGAGTTAAGTCACTGCACCCCCCACAGGCAACAATTGAAAAAGCCAATTCAAACCTCCCCACTACCACACACCCAGGCTACCACTTTGGAAAGTCCTCGGGTGATTAGTCCAGTTGAAGAGGTCTCAATCAATTGTCCTAGCCAGCACTGATCTCAAATGGAAGAGTTAAAAAAGTCTCTGGCAATTAGATAGCAGGGATCTGCTGGAAGCTCTTGTATAATTCACTTCGATGCTCTGTGAGCTCAGGAGGGCACCCCCCCCCCCCGCAAGTAAATTAGTCTGGGAAGATTGATGCCTCCTTCATCACCTTGCCCCTCTGTCACACCCAGTCGGTGGTAACAGTTGTGATCCAGTTTCCTCCAGTGAGCAGATGCTCCAGAGGTTTGTGCCTGCCTAGGTCACAGTGAGGTCTGTGGCTCCACAACCAGTCTGCTACTCCCTGTTACTGTTTGGCAGGGGGAGGTGAAGCCTGACAACCTGGGTACTTAACAGGGGCTGGGGCGATTCACTCAGTTCCAGCCCTGTCCCTGATTGATGTTGCTGCTGGAACAGAACAAGTTCGTAGAATTTATTTCTGTCAAGGCTACTTTCCCTGATCAGATTGGGGCTGCAAATGGGTTTTACTGAGTCTGTGCGTTCCAGCCCCTTGTCTCAGCTTTCATCCCCCGAGGGCCAGGTTAAGCAAAGCAGTCCCTCTGTGAGTATTCTAATTCCTGCACTGTGTCCGGACCTGTACGCCTTGGGCAAATCGTTCATGTACCTTGGTTGCTGGTCCACTCTGCTGGCACCAGAGAAGCCGCCTGCTCCCCCTGGCCTCCCAGAAGACTGGGAGTGTCTCCTCAATATGTCCCCAGGGGTGCAGCTCTCCAGCTATTGTTCCCAAAGCTGGTCTCGTCTCATGCCTCAGGAGACCTTCCCACCAGCCAGATCTCCCCTCGGCTCACTCCCCTCTCACCACTCCTGAGCCTGAAAACCAGCACATTTCAGCAACCGTCTGCGCCTGTCCACACCCCTCAAGAAAATCTCCAAGAATCTGTACTCTGTGGGGAATAGGCCTCCAGACCTTGGGGTGAGAGTGGAGGGGAACACCAGGAACACCACCTTGCAGGTAGAGAGTATATATAATTTTATGCCTGGCTGGAGAGCGCCAAGGCACCCTAGTAGGGGAAGTAGGTCTGCTTTTTAGAGGGTCTCTCCTGTGGGGTAGAGTGGGAGGACATCTGAACTCTGCTTACTTGTTTGTATGGAGTATACTGCGAACCTCTCTCATGGGGGAGGGGACTCCTGTCTGCTTTGTGATGTGCTCTGTACTTTTTCGTTTGTGTCCTCGGGGTCTCAGGTTGCCCCAGCAGAGTTGATGAGTGCTCTTCGACCTTTCCTTTTGGCTCAGATCCAAACCATCGGCTTTCTTGCTGAGTTTCTGTCCTTTAACTTTCCTTCTGGACAGGAACCTCTGCGGAAAGCTGGCTACAGATCGCCATCTTGGCTCCTCCCCCCAGAGAATATTTTTTGACTGTGGCGTAAGGAGAGGTTCCTTAGACAAGGCCATGAAAATCACTAATACAAAAATTATTAACATTAAAAATAAGAACTTTGTTCAAGAAAAGCACCATTAAGAGAATGAAAAGGGTCCATAAGCAGGGTGGCTCGTGTTTATAATCCTAATACTCTGAAGGCTGAGGCGGGAGGATCCTTCGAGCTCAGGAGTTCTAGCCTACACAAGACCGAGACCTTGTCTCTATGAAAACTAGGCAGGCATCGTGATGGGTCTGTCTTCCCAGCTACTCAGCCGGCTGAGGCAGGAGGAGCGCTTGACCCCGGAGTTTGAGGTTGCAGTGAGCTATGATGATGCCACAGCACTTCAGCCCAGGGTGACAGAGTGAGAGTCTGCCTCAACTAAAAAAAAGAGAATGAAAAGGCAATCAACAGTGTGGAGAAGGTATTTGGGGTACATGGAACCAACAAAGGACACATTTGTATGTGGGAGCTCAGCTTGGGGTACACATGGTCAGATGGTAAGCTGAAATGGACATTGGAGAATTAGAAGAGGTCAGGGTGGAAGAGGGGTGAGGGAAGAAAAATTACCTATGGAATACAATGTGTACTAGTCAGGTGACAGGTACACTTAAAGCCCAGATGTCACCACTATATAATTCGTCCATGTCACAAAAATCCCCTTGTACATCTTAAATTCTATTGAAATAAAGTAAATGAGGCAAAAGCTATGTTGATTGGTTTGATTGTTGTTGTGGTTTGGTAACCACATCAGATTGTATAAAAAAATCAACACATTGTACCCCACATATGCATAAATGTATTCATGATCTATGTGTATAGGACTTCATTAAAACAATGTATAAAAGAACCAACAAAGGGGTTGTGGAAAAATCTATAAATAATTTCTATAAATCAGTAAGAGAGGGACAGAGATCAAAAAATAAAACTTGGGCAAGAGACTTGAATAAGTATCTCAAAAGAGAGCATATTTAAAATCCAATAATCATATGAAAAGGTATTAAATCTCATTAGTCATCATGCAAATGCAAATTAAAACCATAAAGTTATGCCACTACACATTCTGACAACAGGACTAAAATTTAAAATGCTGACAGTAACAAGTTTGTTGGCAAAAAAGTGGAGCAAGGGGAATTCTCCTGTATTAGTTGTGGTGGTGCAAATTATTAAAACCACTTTGGAAGATCATTTATATTTTATTCATTAAAGTTAAAGACACACATAGTCTATGAGCAAAAAATTCACTCCTAAAAATTGCACCCAAAATAAACGAATCCTTGTGCCTCATCAAGGACACGAAGAGCTATTTTTTTTACAGCATTATTAATACAATATATGTCACCAAGAAAGAAATGATAACTAAACTAAAAACTCTTACAAACCATTATGAAAACAACCAACAGACCTATGGACGTGAAGTATGGACAGTCACTTTATGGAAGAAGATATCCAAATGAGCAACCAACAGGTGCTAATTTCATTAATCACCAGAGAAATGCAAACTGAAACCGCTGTTCGGTAACCATGGTTGTACCTCTGTTTAGTTAAAAGCAAACAAACAAACACTGACAACTCTAATGGTTGGCAACAATGTGGAGTAATGAGAACTCTGATTTATATGCTAGGGGGAGTTTAAATTTTTACAATAGCCTTTGGCTGTTTCTATTAAATTTAGACATATGCTTACCCTGTGACCCAGAAATTCCACTGCTAGGGTGTATACCTAAAGGAAGTCTGATGCATGCAGCAAAAGACATTCATAGCAGCCTAACAGTCCTACAAGGAAGACAATTCAAGTTTGTAGATAAATAACCGTAACAACTCAAGTTCACGGGTAAATAATTGTGACATATTCATGCAGTGGAATACTTTGCAGCAGCCAAATTAACACACCAATGCCAGGCACAACCACTCAAAGGAACCTCACAAACATAATGTTGAAAGATGCCAAGCACAAAGAAGGCACAATGTGCAGTTCTGTTTGTGAAAGTCAAACAAATAGGAAAAATGGAAATTGAAGGATTAGGAGTGTATAGTTGGGTGGCAAAGCTATAAGAAAAAAGCAAGGAAGTGCTCAACAGAGACCGAGACTCTGCTCTTGACCAGACTCTAGCCAGGTTCCTCTGAGTCCTCTCCTCAACTAGGCCTCAACCTTAGTCTATAAAGACTACAGACTCTCAGCATAGATTATTTTTTTCACTGCCACCCCGACATTAAAAGACTTTAAATATAGTTAAGCATGGTGGCTCACCCCTGTAATCCTAGCAGTCTGGGAGGTCAGGGTGGGAGAATTGCTTGATGTCAGGAATTCCAGATCAGCCTGAGTCAGAAAATCAGGCTGTACCCTATCTCTACAAAAAGTAGAAAAATTAGCTGGGCATGGTGGTGGGGGCCTGTAGTCCCGGTTGCTTGGGAGGCTGAGGCGGGAGGATCACCTGAGCCCAGGAATTTGAGGTTTCAGTGAGCTATGATGACACCACTGTACTCTATATAGCCTGGGTAACAGAGTGTGATTTTGTCTTTTTTAAAAAAGACTTAAACAAACACTAACATACTTTTTAACAGCTTAAGATTGCATCTCTTGCATGATCTTTAAGGGCACCCCCTCCATATTAAAATATGTGCCTAAGAATGCTCAAGGCTGCTGAATGAACTTGCCGTTTGTTGTAGCCAACATCTGACCCCTGACCACACTTTCTTAGAGCATTTACTATAAAGAACTTAGAGTAGTGAGCCCTTCCTCTGTCCCTTGGAGAAGTATACGCATCTCCTACAACTCAGGAGTGTCTTTCTCAAAGACCTGACCCCCCATTCCTTTAAAAAAGTAGTTATCAGAAAGAATGGGGCCTTCCACTGTCTACGGGGGGTGGAGCCCTAACTTTGCTCTTGCTGGCTAGCAGAGGCTCCTGGTCTAACCAGCACCTACACTGATCAGCCCTGTCTATTTTCTCACTTCCCTGACTCCACTGAGCTTCACAGGCCCCTTAAAATGCCCAGCCACCTCTGTGCAAATCAAAATTGAGTTTAGCTCATGCTCAACCTTCTTCTGTACTACAATAGTTATTACAGATTAAAATCTTTCCTAGCTCTTTTAACTTATGTGTGTCTCTGCAGGAAGGAAAGGGTCAGGGAGGGGGCTCCCAGAGGGGGCTTTTGGGCACTGACATTCTGTTTCACTGGGTGTTGGCTGCACAAGTGGCCACTTTGTGTCAAGCCCTTCAGCTGTCCGCTTCTTGATGTGTGAACACTTCTGCAGGTGTGTTGTATTGCATCACATTTTAAAAGTGTTTAAAGAGGGCAACTGGCCCTGCATCTCCCCGGAGGCTCACATACAACTGATCACTTTTTAAGAACATGAATGAAAAATGCCTCTCATTATTAGCTGCAAGATAAAAACTGCAGACTTAAGTATTGCCAATAACAATATATTTTTATGTAGTAGTAGCTTTTTGGGACACCATTTAGATTAGATTTTAAGCTTTGATATTGAATCTTTCTGCATGCTTACGGTTTCTTTACTTTTCTTGAGGAATGTGTATTATAGCATTGGTAACTCCTGAAGAGAAGTACCCTGGTAAATCTTAGGCTTAAAATGATGTTATATCTTCCTGGAATTTTTTTTCTTTCAATTTTAATAATAAGCACTTATAAAATGCTTACTATGTGGTAGGCCTAGGTAATTTACATGTATATTAACTCATTTGATCCTAAAAATAGGTCTATAAGATGGGTATGATTTTTTTTTTTTGCAGTTTTTGGCCAGGGCTAGGTTTGAACCCACCACCTCTGGTATATGGTGCCAGTGCCCTACTATTTTGAGCCACATGCACCTCCCTGTAGGTATGATTTTTATCTCTGTTGTACTGACTATGAAACTGAAGCCCAGAGAGGTTAAGTTATTAGCCCAAGATCACACAGCCAATAAGTGGTAGAACTGCACTTTGAACCATGTGGTCTGACTTCAAAATCTATGTTTTTAACCAGTATTCTATATTGTCTTACAAAAGCCAAGTGAACCATTTGACTGCACATGGCTCTAACAAGGTTAATGCATTGTGCCATTTAACAAATATATAGAATTAAGATGTGTGTGAAGGACTGAGGATACAAATGGACAATGGGCAGGCCGTAAATAAAAGTAGAAATATTGATAGCAACTAGTCCAAGAAAACCAATTCATTATCTATAGTTGCCAGCCTAAGGATTAAGCCTGATATCTGTAAATCAGACTTGGCAGGAAGTTAGACCGCTATCTCTAGAAGCCAGTCAAGGGTGCCAAATGTTAACCTTTTGAACAGTTGACCTAACATGGCCAGGACTTGTTTAATATCTGACAGCTTCTCTAATTTTTGTCCTTACTTCCAACTTAGGACCAAGCATAGCAAGCAAAATAATGTGCCCCTCACTGATCACATGGGATGCCTCTCTGCTAATTCATTTTCTCCAGCTTCCCCAAGGCCAGTGGCTTAATCAGGGCATACCTGAAGCCTTTCTGTTTTTCCAGTCTTTTCTATTTTCCCACTCCTCCACCTGCCTTTGAGTCTCTGCTAAATGCAAGGGATGGTGTCTGATTCCCTTGCTACAGCAGGCATTGGATAAATACCTTTGCTTGTTCTTCTATGGGTGGCCCTTGTTTATTTCCACAAGCAACAACAATAGCATGACATCTGAAAGGGAGTGGTTCTATCACTAAAGGGAATGACCACCATCTGCACAACTGACATACATTTCTGAGTCACTAACTACATTGATCACCTCTGTGGACACATGATTGCAGCCATGACCTAACTACTTCCATCATTCTGTCCTAAAGTTTAAGGAATATTATAAATTGAACCCATTGTAAGAATTCTTGGGTACCACATCAAAAGCTTCCTTCTTCATCCACCCTCCTTCACCTGGACCGACATTTCCCTTAACGTACTTCATTCTCCTGATTCCTCTTTACAGCCTCCTTTCTGCATTCCAACTCTTTCCAAGCTTCTATCCAATGTTCATTTTCACCTTTTTACTTCTATGGCAAATTGATCCCCAGCCCCAAACAAGGAATAAACTATGGAAGAAGTTTCCAAGAACAGCCTTGGATTTTCCTTTGGGGATGTAGTCCTGAGCTGTATGAGTGGGGAGACCTAGCTGTGATTGGTTCTGCAAAGATGAAAGAAAAAAGTCTATTTGACTTTCAAAAGCCTTGTTCCAATTGTGAGATTTTGTAGTTTCCCCGATTAGACAGAATGAGGGATAGAGCCCTGGCATTTACACTTTAAAGCAATGAGGAGTAGGTCTAATTTATGGTATCTCTAACTGATAGTTTGCATTTTAAGGTTAAGATATTTTATTGCTTCCAGATGGTCAGCTAACTTCTACCCAGAAGAGCATTACAGCAGAGTTTAAGAACAGCTATGATGCAGAGAGAGATTTTAATTATCATGTAAAGGATCTAATTAAAAAGACATACAGTAGTCAACTTTTCACATGCTCAAGCCTATAAAAATCAGTAGTTTAAAATATTACCTTAAGGAGGAAATTGGAAAATTATTCAATTTGAAGCTGAGACACTTGAGGAATTTCTCAAATTAGTGAACTAGAATTAGGTTAACTGCTTATTCCTAGGCGCCTTGATTTTCATGTTGTTCCTTCTGTCTGTTTTATGGCACAGACTTTAGATGGTTCCTGAAGTTCTTTTGCTTCTTTGTTAGTTTTTTCGGGGGGAAGGAATAAGGCAGATCCTTGTGTATCAATCAACCAAAGAAGCAAACAAGGGATAACTTTCTTGGGCTCTGAACTTGACCTCCGTGTTCAGATCCTGATTCTTCCACTTACAGGGCAAACTAAGGCAAAGTAACATTACCTCTGTGAGCCTCAGTTTTCTGATCTGTGAAATGGTAAACCCTCTCTGGTGAGTTTCGGTAGCATATGACAAAGCAAGGAAAGTTAGCTCTTGTTACCTGCAGAGTTTTAGAACGTGCATATGTTGACAGGTCAAAGATTCTATGGAAGACAGATGATCCGAGGGGAGAATTCTACAGGCAGACATTCCACATATGCCCTGTCTTATCTGTATCATCCACTCCTGACCCCTGAGCTCTGCAGCACATGCACATTTTGCAAGAGCAGCAGAGTTGTTTGTAGGAGGGCCAGGGTGCAGAGTCCCGGCGGAGGCCAACCGGGCTCTTTGGAGTTGGACCTGGAACTAGGAAGCTGCTGATATGCGACGCAGTGACCTTGAACAGACAATGTCTTCCGACTTCCCTGCGGATGACACCAGGACTTCTGATCCTCTCCTCCCCCTTTTCTCTGTTTGACTCCTTGGGATAGTGCTGGAATGAAAAGCCAAAAAAGGCCAGCACGACTCCGCCATCCCTACTCTTTTCTTTTGTGGCCTCCAGTCTTGTTATTTTGTCTCCTTTCTCATCTACTCTTCCTTCTCTTCCTCCTTCCCATCTGAACTTGATCCAGGGGATTCATTTGATTAGAATAAACTTGAGGTTTCCAAGTATGTTAATCCCGTTCTTGGAGGCTGCTGTTTCCACAGCCTGGTCTCCTTTAGAGCAGTGAGCCTGGGCCAGATGCTGGAAAGAGGAAAAACATCCTCCTCCTGCTGCTCTCTGTTGGGAGTCCTAATTTATTTGGCACCAAGACTGTTCCCCTTGATAAGCCTGAGCCAACCTGACAGCTATCCACAGCCTGCGGGATCTTTAAACTTCTGTTTTCTATCTTCAGTTGTTGTGCCTGTTACTTGATTAAGGGGAGAGAGATAAGACTTGGGAAAGGGGAGGTGATGAGAGACTGAGGCATGGTCTCCTTTCTTACAAACCAGTGGGTAGCAGGACAGATTCTCCATTCTTTGTATTTAGTAGGACTTGAAAGACAGAAAGTTGGGCCAGGTCAAGAGCTGTTTAATTTGTTACTCGGGTGATGGTAGGAGTTGTAGGTGCCCAATAACTCCTAGAATATTCTTTCCTTTCTTTCCTCCTCCCTTCCTCCCTCCCCTCCTCTCTCCCCTTCCTTCCTTCCATGTTCAGAAGTCAGATTTAAAAGAATGGGAAGAAAGTTTCTAGACCATGCCTTTTTTTCTTTGAGAAACAAAGCACAGAGCACTAACTACAGGCAAAAGATGTTAACGACATTCAGAGGCCCAGGCTAGTTACCAAAGCTGTTCTAATGTTCTAATGATTAGGACAACTGGTCCTAATAACTAAGATAGACCATGATTTACATAGAAAAGGGGGACCCGTGCTCAAAATGTAGACAGAACACTTACAACTCAATAAAATATTGAATAATCCATTAAAAAACAGGAAAACGATTTCAATAAATATTCTGTGAAAGTTGATCTATGAATGATCTACAAGTACACGAGATGTTTACCCCCATTTGTCATCAGGGACATTGGAAATTAAAACTGTGATGAGATACCATTTCACACCCACTAAAATGGTAACATGAAAAGGACTGATCACAGAAGCATTAGTGAGAATGAGGAAGATCCTGGATCATTCGTGTATTGCTGAAGGGAAGATAAAATGGCATAGCCATTCTGGAAATCGGTTTGGCAATTTCTTATGAAGTTAAACATAGTCTTACCATAGCTTTTGGCAATCTTTCCCTTAGGTGGTCACTCAAGAGCAAGTTAAAAAGTATCCACATAAAGGCTTATGCATGGGTGTTTCTAGCAGGTTTATTCATATTAGCAAAAACTGAAAAGATCTAATATCCATCAACATGGAAATAGGGAAACAAATTAGAATATCTTCATATGATAGTTACTCAGCATGAAAAAGAGAATGAATTATGGGGCAGTGCCTGTGGCTCAAAGGAGCAGGGTGCTGGCCCCATATACCGGAGGTGGTGGTTCAAACCCAGCCCCAGCCAAAAACTGCAAAAAAAATACCAACCAAACAACAACAACAACAACAAAACAACAAAGAATGGACTATGGCTACCTTCTACAATTATGAATAATTCACAAAATAATTGTTCTGAGTGAATGAAGCCAATCAAGAAAGAGTACTTGTTGAATAATTTCATTTATACAGAAGGAAAATCAGTGTTTTTTTAGGAGACTGGAGTTGGGAGAGATTGATTAAAGGGGTTAGGAGGAAACTTTTGGGGGTAAAGAAAATAGTCTCTGTCTCAAAAGTGGTTGTTGTTACCTTGGTTGTTACATGAGTGAATATATGCGAAAATGTATTGAAATGTATATTTAACATAGATACATTTTATTCTATGTAAATTACATCTCAATAAAATTGATTAAAAGAAAGAATAGGAAAGCACAACTCTAAATTGAAACCAAAGGAGAAAAAAAAAAAAAAAACACAACCAAAAAATATTCTAAAGACTTCTGAGTGAGTTGAGGAATTACATTGTGGAGCTATAATCAAAACTCATGACAGAAAGACAAATCAGCTAAGCCAATTCAGAAATTTTTATGTTCCTTCAGGAAGAATTCTTTTTTCTGGGAGGAATTTCCCATCCATAGTAGTTTGCACATGGCTGTGTTTCTCTACCAAAACTGTGTTCTGACTGGGGACGATTGAAGGACAGTTAGTGGTTAGATGGTTGTATATAAAATCACATTTATCAAGCTGAGAGTAAAGCCAAGTTACTTGGAAGTGGAAGACAACAATGAACCATCCGAGGTTTCTGAACTTAGAAAATGCCAGCCCGCATATTTTTTATAGGTCTGTGTTGAGGCATGAATATTCTAAGATTAATGAAGCTTTTATGGTCTGGAAGGCAGAGGGCAGATGTTTCAATGTTGGCTTTATGGATACCCCTAAAGAAGTGTTCCTGTGTATTGGGGACAAATAAGCTTTCTTCTACTATCAGATTCAAATAGCTCCTTTATTTATTTTCTTAGGAATAAAAGTCGATATGTACAGCGGCAAACACTAACCAAATCCCCCTGGAAATACTCCATATTTCAGACTAGAAACATAAAGAAAGAAGACTGTAGTTCAGCCTTATGACCCATCCAGACCAGAGACTGTGCAATTGATTTCTTCGGTTCAGGGATTCACTCCCTATTCAGCCAGTGTTCATTGTGACGCAGCTACATGCTCAGGGTTGAAGACACAGGACATGGTTTCTGACTTTAAATCTCACACAGTCCAATGTATGAACAAACCATTACATTGCAATGTGACAATCAAAGTGAGCATTCACAATGCTGTGGGGGTGTGGGCAGGGAGTCACTACCATGGTCCAGAGATTAAAGGAGGACTCTGCACACACACACACACACACACACTCACATGTGCACACAGATACCTCACAGAAATGCCAAGGTCCAGTTTGGTAAGAAATTGCTGTCCGCCAACATTTCCTTAGACAATCCATAATGACTGTATCATCTGTGGATTTCTCTAAACCTGTGGCTGCAAACAACAACAGAATAAGTGAAAAAGGAAAGTTGCTTAGTGTGTCTTCATCCTGGGATAAAGGGGATGGATAATCTTACTTCCTTCATCCTGCTAGAATACAATTTTCTGGGTATAAGGAAGAGAATATCACTTTGGTATAATTTATTTACTTATCTAATTTATTAATGTGTATAGATGCGTTTATTGATTGCTAATATGCAATTATGAAGATACATTTCCTCCAAATCCATAAGACGCTTGGATTTGGTCACATCATTCGTGATTTCCACTCTTTGTTGTACATTTTTCCTTTGAGATACCTTCAATCTACTTGTCCTTCTAGGCAAAAAGATCAATAAGAAAAATGTGTCATTTGTGAATTTTGTAATGACATTCTGGAAATGCAGTTTAATAATACAGCACTCTGGGCTGACTATATAATAAGAGACAGGAGAGAGAAGCCGTTATTTCTTGCTCTTTGATTTGCATTCGAACCAAGTTGGAGTTGGTTAACACCTTATTACCTGAGAAGCTGATGGTGTCAGGCTCTGTAACCTGCTTTCTCCATAGAATCCCTTTCCTCCCAGTTGTGGAGGCTCGATGTCCACACACATCATCCCACACCCAGGCTCAACACCATTCCCTGGTCAGGGAGCCAGCCTGGCCTTGCTCAGTGTGAGGCTGAGACTTAGAGAGATAAGATCTAATGATGCTCAGGGACTCAGCATCTGGTGGACAGGCTGCTGATCCAGCTCTGACCATGTTGCTCAAGGTCAAGGCCTGTCCTTGCAGCCTCATTCTCTCTTTGGTTTCTTGTACCTGAGCCCCTCCCTCAATCCTTTGCCTGAGAGCCATTAGTTAGGTGCCATCTTTTTCCTGGTCACTGTCCTCTCCCAGGAAAGTAGTCAGGTCCTTGTACCTCAACCTGTGCCTCTCTATGAGCTGATGACAGAGCCACCTGGTGTGGATCAGATCCCTGGATATCTCCTGCCCCCAGGTGCTCTGGAACTTAGTTACCTGTTGCTGGCCCTCTCTCCTGTTGTTGCTCTTTGGGTACCACATTCCACTCACCTGCCTGGGCTTCCTCCATCCCCACCCCCTGCCTGCTGTTACCACCTCCCACCTCCCTAGCACCCAGCCCCACCTCCATCAGGGAGGCTGCCTTCAGGCCTCCTCATCTCCCTGCAGAGGGATCTCTCACCTGTAGTGAAGATGACAAGTGGTCGTTTCCAAGGCTTTCTTTAGTTTGCTCCGGGTCATTTCCAAGGCTTTCTTCACTGTTTGCTACACTGTGTTACCCCTACCCCAGGTGGTCTATGGATGAGCATATTTTATAAAAAGTTACCCAGTTATCGTGTGTTATGAGCAAAAACAGTTTTCAAAACAAACCCATGAAAAAAAGGCAGTAGTCTTAGAACATGAACGCTGGAGCCAGATTTCCTGGCTCAAAGCCTGGCTCTTCCACTTAGCAGCTGTGAAGCCTTGGCAAGTTACTAAACATCTCTGTGCCTCAGTTTCTTCACTTGTTAAATGTGCATGATAAAAATAGTGCTCACCTTTTATGATTCTTATGACAAAAGTGAGTTAATGTACGTGAAGCATTAAATCATTTCAAACATGTATACACAAAGCATGATGCACGGTAAACATCTAATAAAAATTAGCTTTAGAACGAACTCTGTGAACATTATTGTCTAAAACATAGCTAACTGAAAAGAGAAGTGCATTTTTAAAATTATAAAATGTAGATAATAACATAGTTGGTACTTAAACATTAGGGAAGGCTAAGCTGCTATAAGGAACAGATCTCCCAAATTCAGCAGCTTAAAGTAAAGGGAGTTTATTATTTTCTTAACAATGTAGTACAGGTGTTTCTGGTTAGCAGGTGGTTTCCTCCATAGTTTCAGGTTCTCAGGATCCCTCTGTCTCGTCATCATCATCTGCATGCCCAGGGTTGAATGTTATGACCTTCACATTCTAGAACACAAGAAAGGAGAAAAAGGGGGAAAGGACCCATGAAAGAGCCCCACAGCTCCCTGAAAGTCCCTTGCCCAGAGGGGCACATGTCCTGTTAGCTCACATTTGACTATAACTTAGTCATATGTGTACACTTAACTATAAGGGCAGCTGGGAAAAGGAGTCTAGAGTATTCTGGGTTTGGGTGCACAGTTATCTCTGAACGTAAACAACTAAAGTCTGGGAAATGCTATCTTTTGGGGTGGTGGGAGGATTCTTCTTAGGGTCAAGGCCACGGAGTAAGATGGTGGGGAAGGAGCGGGAGAGGGAAAGGGCAATGAATTTTAGGCTCACTGGTACTGAATATAGAGTTTTACTTTTCCTTTTTCTCCATTGCAATTCCTGTGATATACTCTGTTCTTTCATAAAATTTGTTACACACAACTGTCTTGCTTTGGAGGTGCCTGGGGCGTGAAGGATGAGACTAGACAGAATAATACCCTCCCCCACCCATCACCCTCATCCCTAAGAACCTATGCATATACAGTGTCAGCTTACATGGCAAAGAGACTTTGCTGCTGTGATTAAAATTAAAGGCCATGGGATGGGAGATTAGCCTGGATTATCCAGGTGGGCCCAATCTAATCATTTGCATCCTCCTAAAAGGAAAATCTTTCCTGGCTTTGTCAAAGAACCAGAGAGATGGCAGGAAGAAGAGAACTCAGCCCCACGTTGTTTGCTTTGAAGTTGAAGGGAGGGTCCCTGAGCCGTGTAGAGTGGGAAGCTTCTAAAAGCTGGGAAAGGTAAGAAAACAGATTCTGCTCTAGAACCCCCAGAAAGGAATACAGCCCTGCCAAGACCTTGATCTTAGCCCAGTGAGATTTGTGTTAGACTTCTGACCTCCAGATCTGTAAGACAACATATTTGTGTTGTTCTAAGCTACTAAGTTGGTGGTAACTTTTTGTGTGTGTGGAGACAGAGTCTCACTCTATTGCCCTCGGTAGAGTGCTGTGGAGTCACAGCTCACAGCAACCTCCAGCTCTTGGGATCAAGCGATTCTCTTGCCTCAGACTCCCAAGTATCTGGGACTACAGGCACCCGCCACAGCGCCCGGCTAATTTTTGATACAGTTCAGCCGGGGCTGGGTTTGAACTCGTAGCCCTCGGTATATGGGGTCGGCGCCCTACTTGCTGAGCCACAGGCGCCGCCCCAATTTTTTTTTTTATTTTGTTGTTGTTGCAGTTTGGCCAGGGCTGGGTTTGAACTCACCATCCTGGGTATACGGGGCCAGCACGCTACTCACTGAGCCACAGGCACCACCCAGTTGGTGGTAATTTTTCACAGTAGCAATGGAAAACTAATACAGGGAACTATATTAGCCCCTGTTTGAGAAGAAATGCTAAAGAAAGGAGATGGAGACATGGACAGATGTTGATTGGGCAGCCAAGGGTGAGCACAAGGTGGTGAGGATGGCGAGGGCGAGCCATCTCAGACAATCCTGCTCTCAGGGGGACCTGGGGAGGGCATTGTACTTCCTGTGGCAACAAGATGGAGAACAGCAAAGGGAAGGGTAGCCCAAGGGGCTGGGAACTGGGAAACAATCAGTTTACATATCTGGCCCTGAAGTGTTTTAAAGATGGCCAGCCAAGACAAAATCCCAGAAAATTCCACCTGCTCCTAGAGAACTTGGTAGCCTTGTTCATTTCCAAAGTACTTGCAGAATGGTTTGGGCTGTTCCAGATAAACCATCAAAGTTATGCTTTCCTGGGTGTTTTCCCCAAATTCCTTGTCTCATTCAGCAAAACAGCCAAGAATGGGCAGTTTCAAAGGCCACCCTGAGAGGCTTCATGAAACCACTCAGGATAGCTTCCTTGAGCCTATGCCACCACCTGCCATAGAGAGGTTGTTCCATATCAACAAGCAAATATATGAGAAATATATATGTGCGGGGTGCACATACACTTAATGTGACTCTGGCATGTAGGTTGTTGGATATCATGCTGTAGACAAAGGGAACTCAATGCAAAACATCCACAGGCAGAGTTCAAGTCCTTTGGAAGGAATATGGGATCAATGTCAATGGCTTGACAAATGCCTCCAGCTCACCCGTCTCTGACCGGAATCACCCACAAGTATTCTCGTTAACAAGGGACAGGACTTTCTAGACAGAACCAGAGCTGCGTGGAGACCATTTGGGTCAGGGAAAGGGCTGAGTGTGGAGGGCCTCCATTGAGGTCCCGCTGGTGAATGATTTCCTTCTGGGGTTCAGCTCCCGGTGCCTTTTCCAGATCCCTCATCCACTCAGGCCCAAGGCCTGCTGAGCAGGGGCAGCATCCCATAGCACCTGTGAGGCCCGTGACAGCGAGAGCCTAGTCTCTCAGCCTCTGCTCTCCTCCACACACCCCAAAGCAAGCACTGATCCTTAGTTACAACGGGCAATGGACAGGTGGGACAAAGTCACCTCCTACATTCCTCTCCTGCACATTTCTCTTAAGGCAATCTTCTTATTCTATAAACCTGTTAGCAGACAATGAAAAGACGTGTATATAGGTGCATATGTACCTTTCACAAGACCCTTTCTAGGCACTGCCAGGGGTGTCATCGTGGGGAAGAGGGTGGAGGTACCGAGTGCAAACTAAATGAGGTCTAGGGATAGGCGAGAGGGAAAGGGCATCCCCCAGGCCGCTGGTTGACCTGGATCCCCTGACTGTGCTATAACTCTACAGACAAACAGGACAAGCCCGCCACCTGGACCCCCCAGGGGTAGACCACGTTGTTTCTCCTGGCTATAGTTGAATAAATTTTGACATTACTGTGTATTTACTGTTTGTCTTTCCTACTAGATGCGTGCTCACCAGGCCCTGCAGAGAATGCCCATTGCAAGCACTCAATAAATGTTCAATCAGTGAATAAGTCAAAGAACAGGTACTTTGTAGATAAGTAGGTGAATTTGGGATGATTTGCAGATAAAAAGCTGAGCACGTTAGGAGCTCTTTGATAGAGCTCCATGGAGGACTGGGATGCTAGGCTGGGCCTTAAACAGGTCTAAGTTTTAGAGGGAATCCAACAGTAGAAAGGAAGCATTTTTGTTAAAATGCAACCCCAGGGCTGCCTGGCAATTCAGCTAGTAGGTCTCACTGCTTTTTCATGCTGGACCTAGGAGGGAAAGATGTGAAACATTCATGCCCATTATATGGATATTTATTTAGAAATTATTTACATGTGTGCCTGCATGTATTAATTGAATATATTACAACATAGAAATTCTAGTATTTTCTTCCTGTGACCCAGTGAGTTGTCTTGTGCCTATAATGTGGAAGTCACTGGTGCTGGCTGATGAGATCTTGGTCAGAGGGTAAAGGAAGTGTGGCCTGACCAGTGGATTTTTGACATTTGTTACCACTAACTGTTCCTGGCCTTTCTCAGTTGTAATGATTTTAATAACAACAATAATAACTAATTTTTATGAAGTGTTGAGAGGCTAAAAGACAAACAGTCAGTGGCCAGGCCATATATGACAGAAAAACTCTAACCCACTGTAGCAAGCAGCTCAGAATGGCCAGGACTTGGTCAATAACTGTCAGCTTCCTTAATTTTTGCCCCACTTCCAATTGAGGACTAACTAAAGAAAGGCTAATATGTTCTCCTCACTAATCACATGGGATGCTACACTTCTATTAATAGTTAGTCCCTTTCAGCTTCCCCAGACCCACACCTGTCTCCCACAAAACTTTCTCTCTCCTCTGCCTGAGTTTAAGTTTCTGCCAAACACAGTGATGATGGCAGACTCCCTTGCAATAGCAAGTTGAATAAACAGCCAGCCTTTGCTTATTCTCACTTGGGTGGTCTTTGTTTATTTCCACAGTGCTTACTATATACCTAGCACTGAGCTAAGTGATTTATATAGACTAATTTTATCCTTACAGCTTCATGAAGCTGTATGGATATTATTCCTGTTTTATAGCTGGGAAACAGATAGTGCACAGAGAAGTTAGGTAACTTGCCAAGGTCACACAGCAAATTAAGGGTGAGGCGAGACTGACATATGTGCCTGAAACACAAGGCACTGAGCACCCTCAGCATAGCTTGGTCTCTCCCATTTACTTAAACCCCCTTTTAACACCCCTTACCATACCTTGTGAATTCTTAGGGAAGGTAGGTGTATTTGTTTCTTTTTCATTTCTTAAAAAAAACTTTAGTATTTGTTGCAATGTTCAGAATCTTATGGAAGTGAAGGCTTTGTCTCTCTGTTTCCAGCAAGAGTAAGTGGGTTGGCAATACCTCTGTAGAGAGATGCGTGGTTTTCCTTGGTGAACTTCAAAGTATTTTTAACTCCTGTGATAGACTAGATTGAGATATGAGAGATTATTAAGAGGCAATAAAGGGGATGGAGTCACGTCAGAAGTGTATGTTATAAGAATCACAGTTGATGAGCAAAAAGAAAAAAATGTATTTGAAATAAAAATCCTTGGTGACCTATGAACAGAAATACATCAGTCTCTTTAAAACAAAACAAAAAAAAGAAGAAGAAATACATCAGTCTCCTTTCTTTCAATTTCCTTAGCCAACCAACCAACCAACCTACCAACCAGCCAACCACTCACTCAAGCAAACTGACTGACCCCCTTACAAAAGCTTTTGCAGTTTAACAGTTTTATGGTTGGGAAAGATTTTTGGAACCATTGAAGATCAATCATTTTTTTTTAAAGTCAAGAAATTATTTGCTCTTTGATGACAGAAATGGCACTAGACCCCAGACCTCCTGGTGGGCAAGCCACATTGCAACTGAGGTGTAGTTCTGTTGATTTCAGAAGCAGCTGGCAGACAATAAATCTTTAGCTGAGTGTGTTTTTGCACACATAATGTGCTAGGCAGGTTCTTAAAGTTTTAGGGTCACTGACCACATTGAGAATATGATGAAAATGATGATTCTTTTCCCCAGAAGAGTTTCCCTCTCTCTTTTTCATAACTTTTTGTATCTGATAGTGAGGTATTCAAGGACTCTTAAAGCCTACCTAGAATACCTGTGGGAAGAGGTTTGTGGAATAGTGTTTTTGAGTAGAAGGGCCCAGCTAAAGTTAGACATGATCAATTGGTAATGTCCCCATGCTCTGAGGGGATGTGGTTTTCCCTGGGTACACTCCCTTGCCTGGGTCCTAGAGTGCAGAAGAAAGAGGCAAGATTCAGAATTGGGAATTGCCAGGTTAAGGGAATGACAAGGACATATACATAAATGTATATGAATTGTGGATGCTACTAGGGATGTTTGAAATAAATGAGTAATTGTAAACTCAAGGAAGGGTGAAGAAGGGACTCAAGAGGGGCTGGAGAGGCATGGATACTGGGGAAGGTGTGAGGGGTTGCTGGTGGCTGGAGAATGTGGTGGGTCAGAGTTCAAGTAGGAGAGGTGGAAAGCTAGGGAGCAGTGATCATAAGATGGATTTTAGTGCAGGATCACAGTAGTGGAGCACTCTTGTGTGACAACAGGGTTCAGGGTGCAACCATGACAGTGGGTCACTCATTGAGTCCAGACTGATGAGTGCCATTTTTGCACATAGAGTTTACTAGGATGTATGTGGATGTATAATGCATGTTAAAGTCATCGGTTAATTGGGGGCAAGGACCTGTCTGGATGTAGAGGGAGCAAAGAAATTCCTCTGAAGTTGAATATTGCCTGGAAAGTTCTTCATTACTCTGAGGCTGTTTTCCTCTATTTTCCTTTCTGATCTTTTTCAAATATGCACATGCTTGTGAGTTAGCCCTGTCTGGGTTTAGAGCCACTTACTTCTGGAGTGCTTTACCCAGTGCTTCAGCCTCCCCAGCTCCAGTCCAGCAGCTGAGTGAATGTTCAAAATTATTTTTGCAGAAGCTTCCATTGATTTCGCTAGCTTCCATCTGGAGCGTGATAATAATAACACCCAACTCAACTGGGTATTCAGTGACATAATGCTCAATAAACCAGGTTCTTCCCACTCAGCCTCCCTCTTGCCCAACATGTGTGGTTAAAAATTGTCCCTTGTGGTTTTTGATGTGGCTTTTTCATTTAACTGTTTGGATCACTTTTTTGTACACTATACAAAGCAAACATCCTAAGTATCCTACTGAACCTAGGAAAGGAGTTCCAAGGGAATGAAAGTAAAAGGTTGTTTTTTTTTTTTAAATTTGCTTTTCTGTTAAAAATAAAAAACTTAAAATAATAAATCAGCAAACACAAAACAAAAACAAACCAAACTTACCAAAAAAGAAAAAAAAATCCACATAAAACAAAAAACCCCAAAGAAAAAGAAACTTTAATGAAATCAAAATAATGAAGTGGAAACCACCAAATTCATCTGGCTTTGCTGCAATTTTTATTAGTTGGCAACCTGGTTTCTATTTTAGGCCCAAAGAATTAAATGGATCAAAGAGGGGGTTTGAATTCCAGTATTTTGAGCGCCTGGGTTTTGGGAAGAGAAAGAGGTCGTGGAATTCCAGTAGCCAAAATAAATATGCTTCTTACAATTTATTTGTACTTTAATACGAACAGAGGTGCGGCTGGATTCAGAAGTGACTCGGAGGTTAGAATTCACGCAGAGAGGGAGCCTCCCTGGCCCGCTAACGCCTGGCCAGGCCCTGAAAGTAACAGAATCCGAGTCTCCAGGCCAGATTTTCCCTCTAGCCATTCCCGGCCACGCAAAGCGGAGCAGCGAGCACACAGAAAGGGATGTCTTCATCACCAGCCAGGATGGAACAAACCCGCCTGTTCGGGGAGTGCTGAGAGCCGAAGGGTCCCTCCAACGCCGGCAGGAGCCAGCATGACTTGACTGGCCCCATCCCGCGCTGTCCGCACTCTCTGGGCGCCCCTACCCTCCCCGGTGCGCGCGCACGAGCGGGCCAGCCGGGGAGCTGTGCGCTGGGCAGCCTGCGGGCGGCGGCGGCCGACTGGCCAGGGTGGCCAGGCGCGGCGGGGGAGGAGCTGGCGCCGCAGCCGCTCCCCTCAGGCTGCGCCCCGCCCTCCGCCGCCACCTGCGCGTCCCCTCCGGGCTCCCCAGCCCCGGGGCCGTGTGGCTCTCGCTGCCGCAGCGACTGTGTCACTGTGTCCGCCAATAGGGAGACTGGGCATCTGGCTCCTTGGGACGCGGGACCAGCCGCGCGACCCGTTCTGGCGAGCGGAGGGTGCGCCGGCGCGCGTCCCTCCCGGCCGCTCTCCCCACGACGTTTTGGGAGGAGGGCGGAGAAGTGCTGTGACTTTTGAGGTGCGACTCCTCCTTCCGGCCAGCCTCCCGCCGCGCCGACTCCGAGACAGGCCAGTGTGCCCGGCAGGCCCTGAAGGCTTTCCGCGGGTGTTGGGACTTGGAACGTGTCCGGGAGCCGGCGGCGCTGTGAGCGCTGGTGAGTTTGCGGACAGGGTGGGGTGGCCCCCGCGCAAGGGGCGGAGAGGACGTAGCGCTCGGCCCCCTCGCCCGCCCCCGAGTGCTACCCCCACTTTGAGAGTAATCGAGACTTGAGCGTGACTGCGGAGCGCGGAGGATACGGGCGTCCGGCGCAGGCTTCCCCTCTGCCCGGCGTGATGGAGCGGGTCGGTGAGCTGAACAAAGACGTCCGCCGAGGGGAACGGGTCCTAGGCTGAAGACTGCGGGCCGCCTGCGGGCGAGGGGTGATGTCCGTGCCGCTCCAGGCGCTGCGCGTTCCGCTGCGGGCCAGTAGAGAGCTCTGAGCCTGGCACCTGTGCGCCGCTCCATCCGCCGCTCCCCGCTGGCTAGTCCCGGGGTCCGTGGCGGTGGCGCCACGGCACGAGGTCCAGAGGTGAAGCGGTTCCAGGAGCAAAGGAGAAACCCTGGCTCTTGGCCTTCGGACGAGACGCCTGGAAAGGGCCGCTCGCGGTGAACTGAGTAGGCTTCTCCAGGAGCACTTCTGCAGACCTGCGGCTTTCCTGTGAGAGATTCCACTGTGCCCCTGACCGTCCCGTCCTCCAGCGGTCTCAGCCGCCCCAGTATCCGCGCTGTGGGGCGGACAGCGGCAGCGATTCTCGCGGGCCATCTGGTGTGTGCGCCTCGCGGGAGCCGGAGGCGGCGCGGGTCCGGGGCGAGGGCCGGCTGGGCTGTTTGATGGCTTCACTGAGGAGAGTCAAAGTGCTGCTGGTGTTGAACTTGATCGCGGTGGCCGGCTTCGTCCTCTTCCTGGCCAAGTGCCGGCCCATCGCGGTGCGCAGCGGAGACGCTTTCCACGAGATCCGGCCGCGCGCCGAGGCAGCCAACATCAGCGCGCACAGCGTCAGCCCGATCCAGGATGCGGTCCTGAAGCGCCTCTCCCTGCTGGAGGACATCGTCTACCGGCAGTTGAATGGTAAGGATGCGTGCCAGCGCCCACTGGTTACGGCTCAGGGGGTCTGGGCACTGGGTGAGCCGCGGAGCCCCTGTGCGCTGTGCCCGAGAGCTGGCACCTCCTGGCTCCTGCACGCAACCCTCCCTGCCCCGTTTGGGGCAGGAGGTGGGGACTGCTACCTGCTTTTCTGTACCCCAGCTGCAGGTTTGGTATCCTGGAATCATGTCAGTATAGTTGACTTCAGGTCCCCGCGTGAGGGCAGGAAATCGCTTCCTGGCGACTCCAGCCCGAGTGAGTGCAGAAACTAGTGGAGCCGGCCAGGTGGGACTGGAAGTGCGGCCGCCGTCTAGGAGAAAATAGCTCTTAGCTCCTCTAGAGTTTGGTTGGGGAGATGGAGAAAAGGGAGATTGGCAGGCTTTAGTGTCTGCAGACAAAACCAGGGCTCCGGGTCGTAGGGCCAATGCGCATTAATAAGTTGGATGAGTATGTTCACCTCTCAGTGAGGCGGGCTACACAGCTAATAACGAGGACTCTTCCTTTCCCGCCCCTTTCCTAGAGGCTACTGTTAAAAAAACACTCCCGGTTTGTCCCGGAGCTGCTGAGGGAGGGTCGATCAAGTTCCGGGTGGGCCTGGGAAACAGGTGTCTCCAGAGTGTGCAAAGCGAGGCATGGTATCTCATTGGGGACAATTGCCCTAATCTGTTACACCTGAAATATTCTCAGTGCTTCAGGAGAAGAGGGACACTTTTAATGTTCCCTGGTCAGACTTGGTCTATGTCACTGGACATTCTCTGTCCCCAAGTCAAGTGAGTATTATCTACTTAAGTGCAGGTGGCCTTCCAGGTTTGCTTGGGGTTATCCGAAGCAGGTACAGTAAGTTTAGGTACAGGCTACCTTCTCCCTTCCTGAGCCTCTAACCCCTGTCCTCACGCTAACTGCAGATATTCATTCAGATTAGAGTAATAATAACCCGTGGAATTCTTGCTCTGTGCCAGATGATGTGTAAAGACATTACAAGTGCATTATCTCATTGCGGCCAAGGGAAGTTCCACCCCATCCCCAGATGGAAAATGAGGAACAAGGGGAGAGGAGGTTAACTAAGTTGCCCGTGTCCTATGGCTAGGAAGTAGTAGAGATGGGAGTCAGAACCCTGTGTGTCTGGATGACCACAGAGCCTGTGTTCTTGGCCACTATGCACAAACTTCTGTCTGTGGTTTCTTCCCTATTATAAGGAGTATTAGGTCTGTTGAAAAAAGAAATATGTGGAGCTGCAAATAGAGTTGTATCCCTGTGTACATTTGAGGACCATATTCAACTGTCTTCACTTCAGTGAGAATGTGAGACCACCCTGGTGACAGGTGGCAGGGAAAGGATGTTGTCTTGCTGCTCAGGATGGACCCTTGTGGGTGATTGACTAGGGTAGGGGGTGGCAGTGTGTGTGGTCAGACCTCTGAGACCAAGAGACACCATGGTCTTCTTGATGTCATAGGACAAGTATACAGGGGATGTCTTGAACTTGAATCTGCAGTGGGAAACTACATTGCTCCCCACACCTTGCAGGGTATGTGGCCTGGCTGTCAGCGTAGCTCATGGAAGTCATGTGGAAGCTCGTCTCCTGAGTGTCTGAAATCTAAGGCATGGAATGAAACAAAAACCCATAGCTCATTTCTGGAGAAATTAGAAGCTGTGGGCTTTATTATTTGGCACAGATTCCTGCCCAACCCATAGGACCCAAAAGGGTAACCTGGGTTCCCTCACTCTCAGTTTGTTTTCAGGGGCACAGGTCATTTTAGTATAAGTTTCAATTAGGAACATTAAATAGGATATAACCACACCCCTAACCCCCTATTAGATTTAACAAAATTCTGTGTGACACAGACACACATGAACCCATTGAGTCTCTGCAGCGACCCTGACAGATAAGTGCTGTTAC
The DNA here is from genome assembly GCA_963573935.1 of Arctocebus calabarensis. Taxonomy (NCBI): domain Eukaryota; kingdom Metazoa; phylum Chordata; class Mammalia; order Primates; family Lorisidae; genus Arctocebus; species Arctocebus calabarensis. The sequence continues at coordinate 27,379 of CAUYON010026375.1, read as the reverse complement.
TGTCCCTGCCCAGGTAACTTGGGTGGAGCCCTCTCCACCTTCCCCACTGCTGAGCCCAGACATCCCTGGTGCTGTCTTACTGACAAAACAGGTTTTTGTGGAAATGTTCTGCACGAGTGGCCCACTGGGACAGCAAGGGAATGACCCACACTTCTGCTAAGACTTGGTTCTGAGATCCTGAAATCTGCATTTTGAAAAATAGCTGTATGGGGCGACACCTGTGGCTCATGGAATAGAGTATCAGCCCCAGATAGCAGAGGTGGTGGGTTCAAACCTAGCCGTGGCCAAAAACTGCAAAAAAAAAAAAAAAAAAGCTATATGTTATTGTCATTTTGTTTTGTTTTTCTTAATACAGGCTGGTAGGGACATTTGAAAGAGGTGGAGATGCAGATATAGAGGAGAAAGCAGCCAGAGATGGATTCATTTTTCTTCCTCCAGAACGTCTTTTGCAGCTGTTCTTCCATTCCTTCCATTAGGTGCCTTGTGGCTGCCCCTTGCCCTTATTTCCTGTGCCCGGATGGTTGAGCCACTGTCCTTTAACTGGGTGTCCTGCCTCTGGCCTCTCTCGCTACACCCCACTGAGCATAAGTACCCCTTCCAAAGGGCCCAAATCGTCCATTGGCTTTTACCTCCCTAAGGAGTCATGGTGCACCTTGAAGGCTGGCAGGCAGGCCAGCTGACACAGCCAGCCCCAAGGCTCATCTCCAGTGTTCTCACTCGTGCCCACTCCCTTCTGCCTCTTTGTGCTAGACCCATGCACATTCTTGCTGCAGTGCCTCACATGTGCCTTGGGATTTTTGTCCACCACGGTTCAGCCCCAGTCTTTGAGAAGTGCCATTCGCCCCGGGTTGTGTTCTCCCACCCCATTCCCACATTCTGTCCATCCTTTAATGAACACTGCCAGGGACAAGGCTATGGCAGGCCACACAGCCTAAGCTTTTCTGGCTGTGAGTTGCTTGAGTCTTTGTTGCCCTTTGGTGACCCTTTTCACCCCTGTCCTATACTCTTATGCCTCCACGGATTTATCTTTTGAATCCAGAACTGAACTGTGGGCTGTTTAAGTGCTGGAACTGTATATTGGACTTTTAAATACACTCTCAGCAGGTTGTAACACCTTGCACATATTGTGGTCACTTAAGGTTTATTGATTGATTAATTGGATGGGAGCTAGTTTTAGAAAGTAAATCATAGATAAAGAGGAAATAACCTCAAGATTGTAAAGGCTGGGTTGGTTCGAATGGATGTGGTGAGAGGAGGGGCTGGAAGGACTTAGCTCTCAGAAGGCTGAGTAGGAGGAAGCCATCTTGCCTGTGCCATCTTCATTCTCCTGATTGAAGGAAACCTGATCCTTTGAGGAGCTTGGAAGTGAAGCAGTCAGCTGGATTAGGAACCAGCACGTTTCAGTGTGTTATCTTCGAATGTGTGGTTTTATGATAATGCCTATGGTTGATCCTTGAACAGTGTTAGGATTAGGAGTACCAAACCTCTGTGAAGTTGAAAATCTGCCTATAACTTATGACTCCCCCCCAAACTTAACTACTAATAGCTTACTATTGAATGGAAGCCTTACCAATAACTAAACAGCCAGTTAACACATATTTTGTATGTTATATATATTATATATTATATATATTATATATATATTATATATTATATACAATATTCTTTTTACATATATACAGTATTCTTATAATAAAGTAATCTAGAAAAAAATACAGAGGGTGCCAAAACAGTGTATATGCATTTTAAGCAAGGAAGGAATTGTATTAAAATTGTGATAATATATCAGTGGCACCTGTGGCTCAGTGTGTAGGGTGCCGGCCCCATATACCGAGGGTGGCGGGTTCATACCCAGCCCTGGCCAAACTGCAACAAAAAATAGCCGGGTGTTGTGGCAGGTGCTTGTAGTCCCAGCTACTCTGGAGGCTGAGGCAAGAGAATCGCCTAAGCCCAGGAGCTGGAGGTTGCTGTGAGCTGTGATGTCACGGCACTCTACTGAGTGATGTGATAAAGTAAGACTCTGTCTCTATCAAAAAAAAAATTGTGATAATATATACCAATAACAAAAGATGAGTACAAGTCAGGTTTGGGCATCTCTTGTAATTTTACATTTCTCCTTTCTTAAAGTTTGCATACTTTTTTTGGCACCTTCTGTATGATTTAAGAAAATCATAAGGAGGAGAAAGTCTATTTGCTATTCATGAAGTGGAAGTAGGTTGTCATAAAGGTCTTTGTTTTTGTCATCCTCATGTTGAGGAGGCTGAGGAGGCGAAGGAAGAGGAGGGGTTGGTCTTGCCGTCTCAGGGTGGCTGAGCAGAAGAAAATCTGCATATTAAGTGGACAGTTCAAACCTTGCTCAAGGGTCAACTGTGTATTCTTTTCTGTAGAGTAAAATTAATAAGTATTTGTTATAGATAATTGGGAAAATCTAAAACAAAAACACAAGAGAAAATACTGTGTTAAAATATTTTTTAAAAATTATGGCATGGTGGGTTTATACCTGCATTAGGAAAGTGGACCTAGCCAGATAGATTTCTTGTTAGAATTCCCAGGCATCTATACATGACTTCTGGCCTTCTATCATTTTTCTTTCGCATTCTGAGAATGTTATTTATTTCTCTCATTTTAGATGTGAGAAGGTGAGAAATAAAATTCTATGTGACTTAGCCAAGGTGACCCAGCCAGTGGAGGGCAGGATTCACGAATATCAGGGTACTTTCCCCAGTCCCCTACTCTCCTGATGAGCAAGGGGAAAGAGGTCGAGAGGAGTGGTGGCTTCCCTTGCCCCATACAAGCTCTGAGCCACGGCTGGTGCCCCCCTTCCTCCTGCACCCGTGCAGTGCTGCCAAAGGGCACAAGTCAGGGCTCCAGCCTGGTAACTCCAGGGCAGATCTGTTGTAAGAGGAAATGTAATCGATTCCGGTTAAGTTCCAAGTTTAGATTTCAGGATATTGAATAGAAGTGGGGTTGCTTGAAGAAATTGAAAATCATTGTGGAAAAGGAAAGACGTCAAAATTGCTTGTCTCGGTCCTGCCCCCAGGCCACTCAGGCACATGAAGCTGGAGTCTGAGCTGCAGGAGACCAGAACGCCACCAAATACTCAAGTGTGCCCTGCCTAGCCTGCCACACGGACCAGACTCCCAAGCAAGGATAGTGAGCTGGCATAGGGGACGGGGCAGGGGGTGGTGGTGGTTGCTCTCACAGGTCCCCAAGGTAGAGTCAGAAAGAGAGGGATGGCATTGTGGAAACTTCTCTTTCATGGATACCAGAACTGGACTGGTGCTATTTCCCTTTTGATGCTGGGATATATTATAGACGTGATTCTTTGGACCACGGGCATAGCTTTCCTGTGGGAAGGAGATAAGAGGAAGAGAGGAGAGGGCAAATGTGTGTAAGAAAATCAGTCAGAGCAGTGAGCACCAGATGGAAGCCAGGGCAGGGCAAGCCTTCACGTGCTGCATGCAGACATTCAGCCGGCTCAGGGCAGGCTGTACCCAGGGTTGTAGAAGGCTTGGTCAGCAGAGTCAGGGCCTGAGTGCTGGAGGAAGCTCACTTCATTTACCTCCAAGGACTCATTGCAGCTGGCCCCTCCTGGATAAATGGGGAGTCCTGTTCTTGTACAGTCCTCAGATGTAGGCACATCTGTGTTGGCCAGAGTGTGTGACGGGCACCCTGCCAGCGGGGGCACCTGCCGCCTGCCCAGCCCAGAGGTAGCAGGAGAGGCAGCCAGTGTCATTCTTGCTGAAGAAGTCCAACTCCCCTGAGCTTTGGTTGTTGCCAAATGTCTTTTGTGGATAGGAAGAAGGCTCGGTAATTACTTAGAATAAGACTGACCATACGACCATGGCAAGAAGGAAGGTGGACGCCACAATGCTCAGGAAAAGGGAAGAGACAGCCGACAATGGGATGACCTGTGAGTCTAAATACATTAGAAGAAAGCTTATTGACTTGGGGACCAGGCAGACTGGTTTGAGTTCTAGTTCTGTCACTTAGTAATTCTGTGACCTTCGGCAAGTCACTTCAGCTGTAAAATGGGTGCTCCTATGTCAGGATGAATTAAAGTTCACAACGTGTGGCACAAACATGGAACTCAACCCAAGGCAGTGTGAGAATATAGACTCCTTCAAGAAAATGCTGAGAGCTGGCCTGGCCTGTCGTGAGTGCTCAGCGGGTATTTCTCAAGTGAATGCATGGATAGCTAGTGATGCTTCATAGCAGAGTGTGGTCACGTTGTCTGTGATGTGAATTTCCAAAGAGATAAGAGGACAGGCTGGGCACTGTGGCTTGTGCCTGTAATCCCAGCACTTCCAGAGGCCAGGGTGGGAGGATCATGTGAGGCCAGAATTTCAAGGCCAGCTTGGGCAACTCAGTGAGACTTCATCTCTACAGATAATGAAAGAATTATCCAGGCTTGGTGGTGTGCGCGCTTGTGATCCTAGCTAGTCGGGAGCCTCAGGTGGGAGGATGGCTTAAACGCCAGAGTTCCAGGTTATAGTGAACTGTGATTGTGCCATTGCACTCCCGCCTGTGCGACAAGTGACAGAGAAAGACTCTGCCTCTAAAAAATACAAAAAATAAAAAATAAAAACAAAAAGCAAGAAGACGTCCTTTTCTTTCTAACTTTCTTTGAACTCTTTGGGCTACCTGTGCTCCTTCTCCCTTCCTTGAGTTTAAGGCTGAACTCTTTCTCTTCTCTCTCCTTGCACTCTCCTCTCCTCTTACTTTGGGTGATGGCTTTTGAGGCCTAAGAGAAATGGGAGCCCATGTCTGTCAAATCCCATTGCCGAACACATTGGCCGTTCACATCCTTTAGTGCAACGTCCTCACTGCTAGGCGTGGGCGAGCTGCTGAGAATATGAAGAGGCGCAGGCGTCATGCCTGCCTAGACTTTGTGGCTGGTTGGGAAGATATATGTTTGTAGTTTCACCAGGTCTATGCTAGGTCCCAAAAGAATGGTAGATTGAGCATGAAAGTAGTCAAGCTTGAGCTGGCTCATGGCTAGGGCCTTAACCAGTGAGTGTTGAACTTAAACAAGAGTGCTAAGAAGGCCTGACATACGGAGACAGGTATTGAGACCACCAGTGGAAGATGAGGAAGATGAGAGGCGGTGGATGCTCCTGAGGGCCCAGAACAAGGGGAACAGCCTAGACAGGAGAGTGTGTGGGGACAAAGCTAGGTGGTGTGGCTGAGCGTTGTGGCAGAGGGGAGAGAGTTTGCTTGAAGGCCAGGTGAGAGCTGGACTGTGCCAGGCTTTGAATGCCAGGCTGATTTGGACTCATTCCCTTAGGCGTGGGGAGCTGTCAGGTGACCAGGCCACTGCGGTGACTAAAGTTGGGGCCCGTGAGGACGGGCAGGAGAGTGGGTTGGGGTGCAGCAGCAGGTGTGCCGTGCTGGCGTCACTGGTGTCATTGTTGTTGCTGGCCCTGCCTTTGAACACAGAACTCATCCAACCCCCTAAACCTCAGAGTGATTCCAGCTGTGCCTCACTTGAGACATTCCCTCTTTGTCCCTGTCCACAATTAAGAGTCAGCACCTGGAATTGTTGCCTTTGGAAAATCTGAATGAACCCTGGGAGCCCTGACCTGGGCTCTCTCCTGGGCTCCCAGTTCTCCCCAAGGCCTAGCCCCAGTCACACCCCATCTCCAGCTGCCTGTGGCTCAAGCTTCCATCCAAGGTCCTCACCTTCTGTGACATCCCCCTCATGGAGGATCAGCCTGTTCCTAAGGGGGTCCCACCATGGCAGGTGTCAGCGCCATCGTGATGTAAGCTCTCATCTGAACTGGGCCCTTTGCTCACCCAGCACCTGATGACAGGTCTCTTTTTTTCTGTTCCCTGTACTGTGTGGAGCCAGAGTGGAAGTGAGTGGGCTGGAGGGGTCTGCAGGAGGCTGTGGAGAGGGCTGGGGGGAGGGATCTCTGTCTAGACTCGGTCTCCTCCTGCCCCCTCAGTCCTGCAGATGCTCTTAAGTGACCTAGATTGTCTTGCCCTATCTGCCTCCCAGCAGCCCACTTCACACAGGCTTTGTCCCAGCTGTGGACTGAGTCCACATCGGTGTGTGGTCTGGGGGACCCGCCAGGCCTCTGGGTCCTCCCCCCTTCTGGATTCAGAGGAATGCCGTGTTGTGGGAGCAGAACTGGACGTTCTCAGGTGCTACTGAGGGATCCAGAAGTTCAGGGAACAGAAACCTCGGTGAAGCACAGAAATTGTCCCCCGCTCGTTTGGGCAGCCTGGATGTTCAGCGTGTGCCATGGCCCCTGGGAAGAGTGTAGCAGGGTGAAGCCCTCATTTTCATTCTCCCCTCCCTCAGCACTCAGGACAAATGCAGGACTCACACAGCAGAAAGACCTGCCTGTCCCCCAGCGAGCGCTCCTTGCAGGTCCTCAGACCGCTCTGACACGTGAATGACAACCGGCTTAGCCACTGATAGAGAAGTTTTTCCTTTTAATAATGTCCCTGTCACTGCTAACTGCAGAGCCGCAGCCTTGCCATGCATGAGTAATAAACCACTGCCGTAATTACAGGCGGCCACATCCAGACACCGGCACACGGACGTGCTGACAGCTAATAGGGAGCGAGCTTCCGGCAGAACTTCTTCCATTCTGGCTTCAGGCACAATGGCTAATAGTGTGATTAGTGTTTGCCGAGGGATGTCCTGTGGTTACACACTGCTTGCCAGGTGTCATACCTCCCTGGTAGAAGGAGCATGAACTCAGGGTCAGGAGAGCAGGATTCTAGGTCCGCTCTCTCTCTAGGGACCAAAGTTTATGCATTTATAAAATGATAGCTGAATGACTTCAGGGTTTTTTAACTCTCAGATTATGAACAACCCCCTTCCCCATCTTATTGAAGTCTCATGCATTCTCCAAGGACCAGTTCAGAAGCCCTTGATGCCCTGAAACTTTTCCTGATCACCTTGTAAGGATTAATTATCTTTTCTTATGAGCCTTTGTGGTGTTTTCCATGGGCCTTCGTTTAGCTCTTGTTCATGTCTACTTGCATTAAAATGAATTGTTGACATGATTAGACCCAGTAGTTTCCAAGAGAATAGGTTTTATTCATTTTTTAAAATCCCTTTCTGTGTCATTTAGGAATTCATTTGTGAGCAGGCAACTTTTTCTCACTGAAGTCCCAAAGTAGTAGTAGCTAGCACTGGTTTGCCATCATGATAACATAGCTCATGTCCTTGCATTTCTTTGGGTCCTTTCTTCATGAGTACAAGATGGCTGCTGTAGTTCCAGTCATTGCATCTTTTGTACAAGGTAGGCATGCCTGCACCGGTGCATCCATGCTTCCTTTGCTTAATTTTCCAGAGCTCTGCCTGGTAGGCTCCCACATGTGGACCAGAGCATAGTCTCATGACTAACCTTGCTTTAAAAGAATAGTTGCTTTCCAGAAAAAGTAAATATGGTGGTGCCAAAAGATAAGGGAAGAAAGAATGGCATTTGCATTATGAATCCATAGTGCCTGCCATCTCCTCTCTACCCCCAATATGTGTCAATGGATATTAATATTAAAATGAAGCAAGACTCTTGAAAAAATTCAACGAACTTAGAATCCTTCAGTTCCTGGGCATTTTTGTGAACTAAGATTTGACCTGAAGACATCTCACGGATTGAAACTGCCATGTGTAACTGTACTTCGCACATTTTTACAGCTCTGAAATTGAGAGTCACCTTATGATTAGTGGTGGGTGATAGTTTAATTGGCAGCCTTTCTTCCCCTAATGGATACATAACAATGGTATATCTCACAGTGGAAGGCATCTTGGATTTCATGATATGCAATAGTAAATATTTGTCCATATGCATGTATATCATAGTTTGCCATCAAGTACTTATCACATGTTTTGTGTTGCTTAATTTTATATCAAGCCTACTTACACTAGTCTATCTATTTTACATATGACGAAGCTGAAACTTGGAGAAAAGTTGTTCAGCGACACCTACTGCTGCCCCCTTCTGGGTCTTCGTTTGTGAAGTTGGCACTTGCTATCTCCTGGGTGTAAGATTTAGTGCTGCTTAGTTGGCTGCTGGTTCAGGGACTGCAGGGGAGTCATTGTGCTGGGGTAAGCATAGGGCTGCTAGCCACCAGGGACGGGACAGCTGCGGGGAACCTTCCTTCACTCAGGCTCAGCAGTCACTCGTGTGTAAAGTTGTAAAGTTGTTCATTCTAAGGCTCTAAATTATGATGTATGAGCTTTAAATCCAGCCCATAATTAGAACAAAATATGAGAAAAATGAAATTGATACTAAGTTAATTAAAAGGCTTTGCTTATATTTACAAGGAAATTAGCACAATAAGCACAAGTGTGCTGACATGTGCACATTGTTAATTTATTTCATTTGGACGACTCTCAGCGGCCTCAGGCAAGCTTTGGTCCTTGGCTTTTGCCCTGTGTCCTCTCTAGGATTGTAATCCATCTTATTAGCATTATGGTGGCTTTAACTGAGCAAGAGCCAGCATAATCTTGAGACAGTCCTGTTTTAGTGGATACCAAGCCTTGCATCCACCTGAGAGCAAGGCCCCAGAAGTGTGGGTGTGAGGTGCCAGAGATGGTGTGTTTTCACATAGTCACAAGCTTCTGAGAAGCAGATCCAAATGGCTCACGTGATTCCCTGGTGCCAGAAGGGAAGTCTTTTGGCTCTAGTGTGCACTTCTCACGTCTGTCTATACCACAGACCTGGGTTTGAGTGTGCAGTGTAGGATATTAAATTGGAGTTCATAGAGGCCAGGGAGCATGTCTTTTTTAAAGGTACTCTTTATACTAACTAAGGGTCTGGATTAGAGAGGCTGGTGTTAGACAGCCTGGAATTACCTTCTCACCAGTTGGGGTGGTAGAGGCAATCCTGCGTTCACCAAGGAATTTTCTTTTCCTCATTGGCACAGAGCTAATTTAAAGCCCCCCCCTCACTTAGGTGGCTGTGTGCTTGAGTTCTGGGCCATGAGAAATGGGTGAAAGTAATGTTTGCCACTGTCAGGCCTGGTCCACAGAAACTTTTGTAGGGGTGCTGTATACCATTTCTCTTTCCTTTTTAGCAGTGGCATTGGAGTTGACCTTTTGGTAGCCCACACGATGGAAGGATCCTGGTCCCTGAGTGACTGTGTGGAGTCAGCACCATGCTCCCCAGCTGTCTCTTGCATTGGACCACTATGTTAAGTCATTGGGATTTTGGAGCTTATCTGTTAAAGCAGCTCATGTTGGTGGTGCCCGTAGCTCAGTGGGTAGGGCGCTGGCCACATACACCTAGGCTGGCGGGTTCGAACCCAGCCTGGGCCAGCTAAACAACCATGACAACTGTAACAAAGAATAGCTGGGCCCTGAGGTGGGGGCCTGTAGTTCTAGCTACTTGGGAGGCTGAGGCAAGAGAATCACTTAAACTCAAGAGTTTGAGGTTGCTGTGAGACGCCACGACACTCTACTGAGGTCGACGAAATGAGACTCTCTTTCAAAAATGAAAAAAAAAAAAAAAGCAGCTCGTGTTACTCACCCTGGCTAATTCAATTAAGCAGGGCTGGACCACTTAGGCTCCTTAAGCAATAGGCCAGACTGTCTGCTCTTGACTTCTATCCTTGATGAATATGATCAGCAAATACTGATTGAACTTAAACAATACTGGAGTAAGGTGGCTGGATTGAAAGGCACCTATTTCTAGGTCAGCTTCTGTGCTTGATCTGCTGTTGGTTTTAAGAAAATAGTCTTGTTTCCCAGTGTCCCAGTGTTCTATTTACAGAATGATGGAATGATTATAATCATCTCCTACTTATGCTTCTTGTTGGAGCTGAGGGATCAGTATTGAAAGATAGCTAAGTTGTTTGCAATTATAAACAACTAAATAATATATGCATTGTCTTTATTACAGTTTCTGCTGATAGGAACTGGCATTTTTCAAGATGAGACAAGCCGAGGTTAGTTTTAAGAATTAGCAATTAAAAAAATCATGATCTTTGCTGCCACTGCACTTTAAATCGTACAAACATTTATGTTTGTGCCAAAGTCCCACAATTTCCTTTAGAGCAATTACTGAAATGCATTCATGAGATAAAAATGGAGTTCGAGGAAGAATATTTAAGAGCTCTTTAATGATGTTAAAAACTTTGCTAATTTGCCAGGTTGTTGTAAAATCCACTTCAGTTTTTATTTTTATTTTTTTTCCTCTGCCTACCCATCTCCCTGCAATTGAACTGATTCCAGGAAACTTAAAGAGAGGGGCTAGACCTACTCATAAATTACACAAATCTCATGAAATGTTTTTAAGAGCTTTTTCTTTTCCTTCATTTGGCTGAAGGTGAACATTCAGGAAGATGTAAGAACCATTGGGCTCTGTTTATTTGCACAGAGCAGTTTGGGGAGAAAACAAAAGAGAAGCAGTGGTCACTAAGGGGTGGGTTGAACTGAACTCTTCTTCCTTGACTGTGCCTCAGTAGTTTGTACAAACGGGCCCCAGGGAGGAGTAGACTACTCTAATTTCTTCATCCTCGCCCTTCTTATGTAGATCTCAGCTTGGCAAAACTGCTGTTAGTGGCCTGTGATCCCTTCTCTGCCAGCACATGACTTGGTGCCTAGGTCCTTCGGGGCTCTGAAAACCTGAGGACTCTGGGGACCCGTCCTTCCTTTTCCCTTTGAGAAAAGATCCAATGTTAAATCCCTAATCAATGGTTCACCTCTCAGGGGTGATTCTGTTGGAAGTCTAAGCTTCTACAGAGAAAGTTTGACAGCTCTGAGTTCCACCCTAGAGCCAAAGGTGCTACCTTGACCCTCTCCGCCACCACTCAGCCCCTGCCCTAACCAGCTGACCACCAGGGAGTTCTATGCAACAGACTGAGCTCCAGCTTTGGAGTTAGACAGGTGGAATCTCAAGGTTCCTTTTGGATACTTCACAAAGCCAAGCCAAAGCCTGGGCTTTAGGAAAATCATATGACATTGATGAGGCTCAGTTTACCTGTCTGGAAAAACAGTAGCTGCTCCTATAAATATGGTAAAGGCTATGTAAGGTGACATTCGTAGAGTATGGGGAAGAATACCTGTGAATAGAGAATGTTCATGAATGATACTAATATGGCCGTGGTGTTGGTTATTACCAGTACTGCTCTTTGGAACAAGATGTTTAACCTCTGCAGGACTCAGTGCTCTGCCCTGTAAAATCTTGGTAAGATGTAAAGTGTGTTCAAGTTCTATAAGATAAAGATAGGGATAGAGAGTGTATTTTCATGTAAGCAATGGGTCATCAGGACTGGTCAGGTTGGCCTATTTTGGAAGCAATGAAGAGTCCAATCTCAAGGAGTGGGAAGTGATTTTCTTAGGTTTGGTGGTTTAAAAATGTGCATGCAAATTCAACACTTTTCCCATCCAAAGGTGGAGTTTAATTCTCCTCTCATTGATTATGTGCTTGCCTTAGTGACTTGCTTCTAGTGGTAGAAGTCAGTGGAAATGATGTCACATGACTTCTGAGGCTGGATCAGAAAGGGCGAGAGAGCTTCTGCCTGACCTGAGTGTGCTTTCTCTGGACGTGCATCTTTGAAGCTTTAAACTGCTAGATAAGAAACTGGGCTGCCATGAAGCCACCATGCTGGAGAGATGATGCGGAGAGAGAAAGACAGAGACTGTGAGAGGAGAGAGAGAGAGAGAGATATGTGTGAGGAGCCCCAGCTATCCCAGCTCCCCGCTTTTTGTGGCCTGCCCAGTGCAGGCACCAGACAGGGGCTGAGGGGGCCTCCCAGCTGATGCCAAGGGCCATCAGAGACAGATTCCTGAGAAAAATAAATGTAGTTGTCATTTTAAGCCACTAACTTTTTTGGGTGGTTTGTTTATAGCAATAAATAATTGGAACACTGGGTCAAGTGTCCTCTACTTGATAAGGTATTTTTGATGATGATAGCATGCTAACAGTGATACATTTAATAATAGCTAACATTTACTGAGCAATTGCTTAAAATGCCAGGCACTATGCTAAAGGCTTTATATATAGAAGTGGCTAATGAATTTTGTTTTCTTTGTATGCCTTTGATTTACAAAGAGCCTGAATAGTGCAGTGGGGGTTAGATTAGCCAAGGATTTCAGGTACCTTCCAGCCAATCTCTGACATTTGGCCTGGACCACTGAGCACTGCTGCTGTGTTTACATGGGAGAAACAAGGGTGGCTGTCCTGTGTTGGCTTTATCTTAAATAGGTGTCACTTATTAACTCTTTTTTTTCTTTTTTTTTTTTTTTTTGTTCAGTTTGGCTGGGGCCAGGTTTAAACCTGCCACTCTTGGTATATGGGGCCGGTGCCTTACTCACTGAGCCACAGGCACCACCCTAGGTGTCACTTATTAAATATAGACTATCACGCCCAGTCTCATGACCCCTAACCTCAAAGTACCTATGTTGCTCTGTTTCAAGAACACAATTGATGGAGCCTATTTCTGTAGGAGACAAATGATTTTCTACTTTTTGTAGAATCTAGAGAATTTGGTGCTTCAACAAATAATACATACTACAGACCTACAAGGCACTTTATTTTCTGGAGGTTTCAATAAATACTGCAAACTTCTTTTATTCTAATTAAGTAAAGTGGGAAGTAGGGAGTGTCTCTGAATTATGATGTTGTAACAGAGGGAACAGATCAATATGCCCCACTTTTCCTGGAGTGAGAACATTTTTTATTTCATTCTGAACTTGGACACACACGGTACCAATAGCTTTAACACTTCCCAAAGATGGGGGATGCAATAGGCCAGGGCTTCCCATGCCTAGCTGAGTTTCAGATTTACTTGGGGAACTTCAGAAATAAATAACCACTTCCAGATCCCTCTACCTGGAGGTTCATATTTAGCAGATATGAGATGGGACTTGACTTGATAATCTTTTTTTTTTTTTCTGAAAGCTTAGTAGATGATTGATGCCTATGTTTTGAAATATTTTCTAGTCATTTTCTCCTGACAAAGCTTTGAAGTCTTTATACCTGTGAACCACTTCTTTGAGATCTAGGCAGATATCACTCCTATTTCCAAAATGAGCATCTGTGAAAATGTTGAGTGTTCATTCGGCTCTTGAAGATTAGATGAGTTTATTCATGTGGAATGTCAAATTCTTGGCTTCTAGTAGACTTCTTGATCAAGGAGTGTCACTGTAGTTCATGGCTTTGTGGCTGAGGGAGTTGGCACTCCCTTTTGGGGTTTATAGTGCCTTCAAATTTTCATCATGTTCCATTGAAGGTGTCTCTTTGGTAAGCTGAATTTAGGTGACTATATTTTGTTCTGTTTCTGGGAGTATAATTTTTCCTTTTTTTTTATTGTTTAAATGTAAATCTGTTTCTTCTCTGGTGTTCCTTGTATCAGCTTATTGTAGTGCTTACTGCTCTGGTTTTGGAAGCATTACCTGCAATCTTTACTCTTATGCCCAATGGCTCTCAATACTCTTCATCACGCCCATCTCCTCCATCCTGTACAGCTGCCTCTTCCTAGTGTAGCTCCCCACCAAGGACTTCAGAAAAGACTCAGAAGTTATTTTCACCTCATCTCTTAAAATTCTTCTCACATTTTAGTTCTGACGTGTCTTTTCTTGGGAAAGTGATATGTCATCTCACAGTTCCTAAAAGCAATGGGAGACTCATCGGACCTGGTATCCTAGACTTCGGGAAGGCAAAGCTGCAATGCTTTGTGCAGAAACTTTCTGTATCTTATGAATCTTCACACATCTTTTATTTGCCCACATCTCATTGTACACCTTCCTCTTTTCTAGCCTTAAAAAAAAAAAAAAAAAAAGTCTTTCCAAAGCATTCAACTTGGTTTTCACTGGAACAGTGATTCTTTTCTCACTCAGAATGTCATCAATTTATATAATTTAATAGAATTATATAATTACCATAACAAGCACAGCTGGCTGGAAGAGGTTTGGGAAAAAACAATGACTTGTTGGCAGGTATACAACTCAACTGGTGGGAGCAGGAATAGGCAGGCCTGCTGGATAAAGGGAACCCACCACTCATGAGCCCATAGCCTGCCGTGGCATCTGCTGCCCCCTGGGTTTTGGAGAGATGGAGAACATTGGTCAGTGATGAGTCAATTAAGAAAGCCTCTATTGTATTAAATTAGTATGCTCATTGCTATAAATCTGGAAAGTGGAAAAGTAGAAATGAGAAAATAAAATTGTAATTTGAAAGCATTACAATAACAGCATTTTGCTTTTTTTCCTTGTAAACATTTTTACAACTTTAAGGTAATATTCATATATACACACTTGTTTCCTCTATGTTCTCTTAGCCTTTTTATATAAATGTTTCCCCATATTATTAAATGCCTTAAAACATGAATTTTAGTTGTTGTATCTTGTTTTCATTCAGTGGCTTTGCCATAAGTCACTTTCCCACCTGGCTATAGACAGATGTGTAGGTTGCTTTCAAATTTTTATTATAAATAATGGTGTGATGAACATCTTTATAGAGAGAGCTTAATGTCCAGTATCAGATAGAAATAGTCTTACGTGAAAATTTTAGGCTGGAAGGTACAGGCTTTTAAAGGGTTTTGGATATATTTTGTTGTACTGCTTTCCATTGAGTTTATACTTTCACCAGCATTATAAGAGGTATTTGTATTACCCTATCCTCTTCCACAAGGAATATATACTGTAATTTTTGAGGCCTTGCTAATTTGATAGATTACCATTACCTGGTCTTGTTTTAGTTTTTATTTTCTTGATTGATAATGAGGTTGAATATTTTTCCAAATGTCATTTATTTGCATTTGCATTTTTGTGAGATTTTAAATTCTGTTTATCTGTTAAAAACAGAATTTATCAGTTGATTAATTCAATTGTTGATTTACATGAATTTTTTATGTGGCAGAGAAATTAGTCTTGTCTTCAGTGTTTGTTACGAATATGCTTTCCAAACTCATTCCTTACTTTTGAGTATTGATAATTTGTTTTTGAAGGGATATGTAGATTTTACAATTTTTTTTGTAGAGTATTTAAGTTTACAAGATTTTCTCTCACTCAGTGTCTGAAAAAATATTAAGTTTTTTTTCTGGTTTTATTAAAAATTAACCATAGTACAAAGCCATAGTGGTCAAGACAGCTGGTCCTGGCACAAAAATAGAGACATAAACATTTGGAATCAAATAGAAAACCAGGGTATGAAACTAACAACTTACAACTACCTAATCTTCGACAAACCAATCAAGAACATACCTTGGGAGAAAGACTCCCTATTCAATTAATGGTTCTGGGAGAACTAGCACCGCATTTAAAGACTGAACCTGGACCCGGACCTCTCACCACTTACAAAAATTGATTCAAGATAGACAAAAGATTCAAAGCTAAGGCATGAAATAATAAAAATCTTAGAAAAAAGTGTGAGGAAAATATACTTGAAGATAACAGCTTGGGGAAAGATTTTATGAAGAAGACTTCAGTGGCAATTGCAACAACTACAAAAATGGGACTCTATTAAACTGAAAAGCTTCCGTACAACTAAGGAGACAACCAAAGCAAATAGACAACCTTCATAATAGGAAAAAATATTTGCATATTATGAATCAGACAAAGGCTTGATAACTAGGATCTATAGAGAATTTAATCAACAAAAAAAGGCCAACAATCTGATAGGTCACTGAGGAAGAGACATGAATAGAATCTTCTCTAAAGAACACAGATGATAGCCGGGCGTTGTGGCGGGCGCCTGTAGTCCCAGCTACTGGGGAGGCTGAGGCAAAAGAATCACCTAAGCCCAAGAGCTGGCGGTTGCTATGAGCTGTGTGACACTCTACTGAGGGTGACAAAAGGAGACTCTGTCTCTACAAAAAAAAAAAAAGACAGATGAATGGCTAGTAAATATATGAAAAATGTTCATCGTCCCTAATTAGAGAAATGCATTTCAAAACCACCCTGATATCAATCACATAACAACCCCAGTGGGAATGGTCCACATCACAAAATCTCAAAGCTACAAATGCTGGCATGGATGTGGAGAAAGGGAACATTTTTACATTGCTGGTGAGACTGCAAATGTAGGTTTTTGAAAGGAAGTATGGAGAATCCTCAACTCCAATTAGACCTCCCATTTAATCCTGCAATCCCATTACTAGGCATCTACCCAGAAGAAAAAAAATCATTTTATCATAAGGACATTTGTTCTAGACTGTTTCTTGCAGCTCAATTTGCAATCACCAAAATGTCGAAACAGGGCGGCCCCTGTGGCTCAGTGAGTAGGGCGCCGGCCCCATATACTGAGGCCCTGGCCAAACTGCAACAAAAGAAATAGTTGGGCGTTATGGTAGGCACCTGTAGTCCCAGCTACTCCCAGAGGCTGAGGCAAGAGAATCGCCTAAGCCCAGGAGTTAGAGGTTGCTGTGAGCTGTGTGATGCCATGGCACTCTACCGAGGGCGATAAAGTGAGACTCGTCTCTACAAAAAAAAAAAAAAATGTGGAAACAACCTAAATGCCCAAAAAGCCAGGATTGGATTAACAAGCTGTGGTATATGTATACCTTTAATTCAGCCATTAAAAAGATGGAGACTTTACATCTTTTGTATTAACCTGGATTGAGCTGGAATGCAGTCTTCTAAGTAAAGCATCACAAGAATGAAGAAGCAAGAATCTAATGTACTGTATTCTAATATGAAGCCAGTAGATGAGCTGGCTTCATATTAGAAGGTTGGGGTGGGGTAGGGAATTGAGGAGGAGGGGGAGGGAGGGGGATAGGAGGTCACACCTCTTGAGGGCGGGACACAATTATAAGAGGGATTTTACCTAACAAATGCAATCAGTGTAACCTAATTCTTTGTACCCTCAATGAACCCCAAACCAAAAAAAAAGTGTACAGGAGGATGTGCAAGGCTATATACAGATACTATGCTCCTGTACATCAGGGACCTGAGCACCCTCTATGTGGTGTCAGGGAGGTCTTGAGCGGCCGTGTGTTGTCAGCAGCAGTTGCCTCTGTGAGCGGCACTTACTCTGCTGCCTGGTACACCATTTAAGGGGTTTGTCACACATGTCTTAAATAATGCCCTATCAACACCTTTTCATCACATCCTGCTCAGGAACGCTTACTGTTTATGGGAGCAGGTTCCGATTCACCTGACCCTCTGTGGTTATCTTGCTGTCCAGCGCCAGCCCTCTCTCCTGCTTCCTGCAGCCCTTACTGCTCCCGATCTTCACCTGTATCACCCTCTCAATCCCTCCTCTCCTGAGGCCCAGGCACGCCTGTGCACTCATGTTATGGGTGGAGCCCTGGCCATGGTTCTGTGCTGAGCAGGCCAGGCTCTGTGTCATCACCATTTGGTGCATATTTTACTTCAGAATATTACCAAATTATGCACATTTTGGTTACATAATTTGCTTTTGTACATCTTTCTCCATCTGCTGTCTATCCTTTGGACAATTTCCACAGATTCTTTTTTTTTTTTTTTAATATAGGCAGATTCTCACTTTGTCGCCTTGGTGTAGAGTGCTATGGCGTCACACTGCTCACAGCAACCTCCAACTCCTGGGCTCAGGCAATTCTCTTGCCTCAGCCTCCCAAGTAGCTGGGACTACAGGTGCCTGCCACAACGCCCAGCTATTTTTCTGTTTTGCAGTTTGGCCAAGGCTGGGTTTGAACCTGCCACCTTTGGCATATGGGGCCGGTGCCCTACTTGCTGAGCCACAGGTGCTGCCCTAGATTTTTTTTTTTTCCTTGTGAGACAGTTTCACTATGTCACCCTTAGAATGCCGTGGCATCACAGCTCACATCAACCTCAAACTCTTGGGCTTAAGCGATTCTCTTGCCTCAGTCTCCCTAGTAGCTGGGGATACAGGCACCACCACAATGCCTGGCTATTTTTTGTTGCAGTTGTCATTATTGTTGTAGCTGGCCTGGGCTGGGTTTGAACCTGCCAGCCTCGGTGTATGTGGCTGGTGCCATAACCACTGTGATACAGGTGCTGAGCCCATTTGCGCAGATCTTAAGTGGCTAATTTTACGATAATGTGTCAGTTGCAGTCAGATTCTGGCTGGGGAGTCTATGAAACCTCCTGCCACCTTTGATAATCAGCTCTGATCAGCTGTACATTCCACAACCAGAACTAGGCTAAGTCAGTGGTGCTGTTCATGGTAATTCTGAATATACTGCTTTCTAATAAATCAGAGAAAATGGAAATACTGAGAATTCCTGAGGATAAACTATGCTAAGACTGTTTAGCCCTGGTGAGGTCTAAATAGAGGAAAATAAGAGTTGCGTCAGATTCTTTGTTAACAGCAAACCACCTATTTATCACATCTGCTCAAACATAAAGATTCTGGCACAGCCACAAGCAACATGTCAGGCCACAGCTGGCCAACAGCAAGACCAAGTACTTCCCACAGCAATCAGCAGCTCTGGAGGCTCTACATAGATTACTACAGCAGCAGGTTGTGATGACTGTCTCACCACAGATGCAAGCCCTGGGGGTGTTGAACCCCAGGCAGGTCCCAGCCACCAGGGAGGCCCAGAGCCAGCAACCCAAGAGCCTAGATGCAGCCCACCATCATGTTCAAGGCCCCCAGTAAGCCCAGCTTCACAGGGCTTCAGTTGGGAAGGTGCCTCCTGCCCCTGAGGGGCTGAGGTGGGATGGGTGGGCCCCAGAGAGACCTGGCCAGCCAGGCCCCAGGCTTGCAGACATGCAGGGGAGGTAACTTAAGGCAGTTAACTCCCCTATTCAGGCTCCTGCTTCCACCACAGCCCCACATTCCAGCACCTTCAGGGTATGTTGTACACAGCCTGCCCTAAAATGGAAACCTATCTTGTAAGAGAACATTGTGTCTCCAGCCCCAAGAGGTTTGCACTTGTTTAGTTTGGGATTTCAAATCTGTGCACTTTTCCAGCCAGCACTTCATTCCGCTCTCACGATCTTACTTGTTCTCATGTGTTTTCTCATCCCATGACTGGGAGATGGCGATCACAGGTAACTGAGGGTGGATCTCAGTGTCAAGAACTCATGTTTTCATGTTATTTTACTGAAGTGGATAAAATTATCTCCAAGCAGAGAAAGAATCACAGTTCATTCCTACTTTTCTATGTATTTTTATGTTATCATATAAAATTTTCTTGAAGCCTTCTCAACAGTGGTCAGTGCTTCTAATGTTTTCCGCTCTATTCAAGATGAAAACTTCATGTCGTGAATTTATTTTATACCCACATAGCAGTTAATTATAAAGTAAAATATTGTTGACTACACAGCTGACTCCTATGGTTTGTGATACCTGTGATGATGTAAACACTTTCACAGACAACACCTTTCCTTGGAATCTGCAGGTGACATGGGATGGAAGAGGCTGTGCCTTTGTCTCATTGTCAGTTCAGGGAAGTGGGACTGTGCCTAGCGTGGCCACCTCACACACTAGGGAAGGACTCATAGGATGACCTTTCCAAGGAAAGATGGTAAACATGCTCATGTTTCTAGGAGAGCAAGGTCTCAGCTCAAGGCTAACCCCTGAACTCTCAGCCAAAAACATGACAGATGCCAATTTTCACAGTTTCACTGACACTTTATTTACAAAGGCCATGTTGATCTCAGGCCAAACTTCTGCCTCAGGTTGTGAAGGCAACAAGCCAAGTCTCAGAGGAGAGGGCCCTGGAGAAGAAGGCCATGTCCACTGGCTGCTTCCTCAGAAACCCCGAAGAATTCTTGTCTTTTCTCAAGTACAGCATCCACTGCTCGGGGTACTTCTGAAAGGAGGGAAGGGCAATGACTGTTGTCCCACGACAGGATAGAAAGGCTCGGTCCCTCTAGTTCTTCAAGTCCGCAGCCTAGACCAACTTCTGCTTCCGCTCTTCCTGTGGGAGGAAGAAGGTCTCAGAACCATCCACATTTTCCCCTCTCCAGCCCTGTACAGGGCCCTGGCTCTGACCACCAAGAGCTGCCTCCCCAGGGCCACGAAGCTGTCTCCATCCCCAGAACCCAGTGCTTCCTGTCTCCCGACCCTCCTGCAAGCTTGAGAATGAACTTGTTTCAACCCTTCATTTCCTCCTTACTTTCCTCTTTTCCCATGTTGTTATGACATCCTCTGGAAGCATCTAAGGTTTGAGTCACAAGACCACCACCACCATCAGAGGGTCTCACAGGCCCAGTATGGCCCTCACCTTAACTGTCCTCTCCAGCTGGGATAAGGCCTCCTCGTACTGAGGGACTAGCGGCTGCAGCAGCTCACTGAGGAGCTCATGCCGCTGCAGTGCAGGCACCCCACCTTCAGTCAGCATCCGGAGGAATCTCCGCTCCTAGAGAGAAGCTCACATGTGGGAAGGTGTCCCAGGCAGCCCCCGTGTCCAGGCAGAAGCCCCGCCAAGGCCCTCATAGCCTTACCTGCACTTTGAGGAGCAGCGTGAAGGCCTGTCCAGCATTCCCAGCTCGGGCTGTTCTCCCCACCCTGCATCAAACATAACTATCTCAAGACAGCAGTTTCTGGCCCTTCAGGGGCCTCATGGGGGCTTCTCTCTCCAATCCCCACCCAGAACCATGCACAAAGGCCCCACATGATGCCCTCACCGGTGCACGTAGGTCCTCAGGTACTGGGGAGCATCATAGTTGATCACCAGCTCCACGCCCTGCACATCAATGCCACGGGCAGTGGCATCTGTGCTAATAAGGCTGTTGGGAAACACAGCACTGTGGGCCCACCCAAGCCAGAAAGAGGGATAGCTACACCTATTCCTGGCCCCATAGGGTGGCTCTGGCCTTCTGGGAACTGGATGCATGGGGTTAGGGGGCCCCATCTCCTAAAGAAAGTGCTCATCAGAGAGATCCCAGGTAACACTGAGAGTGAACACCCTCACTCCAGAGCCCCAGGCCCTTCCAGATACTCACAGTTGGATCTTTCCCTGTTCAAACTGCTTCAAGATCATCCTCCTCTGGCCAGGTCCATAGCGGGAGGAGAACTCAGCCACACTCACACCTCCAAAAGCTTGCACCAGCAGGTAGAGCCTGGGAAGGAAAAAGGCTGCAGCCAAGTGGCACTGGGACCAGACTGCCTCAGCAGTGCCCTGCCCAGCCCTCACCTGTGCGAGTTCTCTCGGGAGTTGGTGAAGCAGAGGACCCTGGAGAAGTTCTTCTCTAGGATCAGGTGCAGGACAAGCAGCGGCTTGGTGCTGAGGCTACAGGGCATATAGTGGTGCTGCAGGAGGCAGCAGAGGTTGGCAGAGAGCCAAAAGTACCTGGGCCCTACCCTGCCCTGCATGTGCCCCACTCACCGTGAGCCCCACAGGGAAGGCATACTTCCCTCTCACATCTCCGTCTGCATCTTGGGGGCCCTGGCATGCCAGACTTGTGGAAAAAAGCCGGGGGTGGTGGAGGCCCAGTTGCTGTAGCTTTTCAGGATTCTGGGTCAGAGTAGCTGAGAAGAGCAGCTTCTGCAGAGGCATCTGGGGACAGCAGGTGCTAGAAGAGAAAGGGGTATGGGGAGCACTAGAAGGAGCCATCTGCAGCCCTCCTGAACTTCTAGCAACAGGCTTCCTCATGACTGCAGAGAAGAGCCCACACCAGACCAGGGTGGAGTGTCCTACTCATGTGTAGTCCTATGGAACAAAATTTGATGGAACTCACTCCAGCCTCCCCTCAAACCAAGAAAGCAGCAGCATGCACAGCAGCCTCTGCGCAGGGGCAACCTGCTCCTGCGCACAATGCTGGATACCTGGCGGCGGTCACAGCCTGGAGCTGCCTCCTCTGCAGCAGGGCACAGGGATCTGTGGGGCCCTCCCTCTGGAAGGCTGCTGCCACTACCCGTGGCAGCCAGGACTGGTGCATGCTGTCTATCATCCTGTCAGCCTCATCTATGACCTGGGGGGTGGGAAACCTGGCGTTGGGTGATGGGAAGACTCCCTGCCAAGGTCAGCCCTTCACTCACAGCCCTGGCTTCTGGGATGGATGACCTACCAGGAACCGGAGCTGCTGGAGGCTGAATCCTGGGGTCTGGTCGATGTGGTCTACTAGGCGGCCAGGAGTGGCCACCACGATGTCAGCTAGGCAGCGGCAGCCATCTGTTCTACAAAACATAGTATAGTTCCTCAGAAGATCTTTCTAGGGCATTCTGTCAGCAAGGCACTACCTGGCTCAACATACTAACCCTCTCCCAACGCTGGTAGCAAGGGCTGCTGTTCATAAGAGCCCAGCAGCTAAAACAGTGGCTGCTCCTCTCTGGCTGTGTGCACTCTAGTCGGGACCCTCCTAAAGAGCCTACCACCCAGGAGAACCTACGTTTTCTGTACAAGGCTCTCCTGCTCCTTGGCCAGTGTCTTCTGTCCAGTAATCAGGGCAACTCGCAGAGGCGTTGTGTCTGTGTAGATGTTGAACACTTTGCTGACCTGGAGAAAGAGCCTGTCACTGGCCTGGATATATCTGCCTCCCCCACACAGTGGAAACGACTCCAGCCTAGTCTAAGTCACCAGGAGCTGAACACATGCAGGCCCAGTATGGCAGGGACCAACGCAGGGACCACGTACCTGCTGGGCCAGCTCCTTGGTGGGCAGCACAACCAGAGCACGTACATGACACACCACTCGCTGCAGCAGGGCCTGCAGGGGGAGGCTGCCTGTGTCAGCAATGGTGGCTCTCTGCCCAGTGAACCTCCACTGCAGGGGGTGGGGACCCTGACACCCACCTGTACCACAGGGATGACAAAGGCCAGTGTCTTCCCACTGCCTGTTGGGGCAGAAACACAGAGGTCGCTGGGCTGGTAGCCACCTCTGCCCACCAGAAACCCGTTTGCTGCACTCTCCAGGAGGGTGGGAATCACAGCTGCCTGGACTGGACAAGGAAGGATGAGAGATAAACACTGCTTATACTGGGCTCAGCCACTTCCCTGTCTATGACCTCTGGACTGCTCTGTTGG
The DNA here is from genome assembly GCA_963573935.1 of Arctocebus calabarensis. Taxonomy (NCBI): domain Eukaryota; kingdom Metazoa; phylum Chordata; class Mammalia; order Primates; family Lorisidae; genus Arctocebus; species Arctocebus calabarensis. The sequence goes on along the minus strand of CAUYON010026375.1, from coordinate 4,559 downwards.
AGGCCTGGGAACCTCTGCCTCGAGGAAAGCACCAAGGCCCCAAGAAACATTGGGAACCATGAGCCCAAGGACTCCAGATGTGGTGGGAGCTCCTAAGTTGTGGTCATTCCCAGTCCTGCCTGAGGATTCTCTAGAACAGCAGTTCTCAACCTGTGGGTCGCAACCCTTTTAACTGTATTAAAGGTTTGCGGCATTAGGAAGGTTGAGAACCACTGCTCTAGAAGGTGCCCTCCCTGCCATCCACCAGGACTAGGGCACCTGGAAAATAGAATGAGATGCCCTGTGCTCGTAGCTGCTTCTGTAAGTCAGGGTGGACCTCAGGGATGTCCTCGATTGGAACAAGGCCTTCAGCAATGTTCTTTCGGATACAACTTGGCTCAGCCAGCCACGCTGGCAGAAAAGGTTGGACCTATCACAAAAGAGGAAGAGACCAGGTGAATATGCCAGAGCCCTCCAGGCTGGGGCAACAGAACACACAGAAACCAACGACCTATGTTGAAGCTGAAAAGACTGGAGGAGAAAGCCCTGAAGAGCCTCCCGATTGAGTTGCTGATTCCTCCTCAAATCAACAACCCTCCCCCATCCCCTGTACCCTACCTCCTACTCAGCTTTCAGAGAAACCAAAAGTCACAAAGTAGCAGGTGCTACTTGCTGGGTAAAGCTACGTGGTGGCTTCCTATGGCACCAGCAGTGGCTCCCATACCCTACTGTGCCTGTGATGCCCTCTGTGATCCCATGCTCACTTTCCCCAGCCACATTCTCTGTCTTATGCATTAAGCTGGTACCCGCCTCAATGTCTCTGCCCAGCTCTGCCCTGCCTAGCACAGCCTATCCACCCCAGGCCTGCTGGCTTCTTCTGACCTTTGCATCCTGGCTCAGAGAGAACTTCTACCCACACCCACACCCAAGGGCCGGGGAGCTCGCTACCAAACCTCCTGTTGTCTTCACTGGAACTGCACCCCATCTCTTTACCAAGACAAACACACCCCATGGAAAGAAGTGGGTGGAACCTCCTGAGTTTTGCTCCTGAGATCGCAAGCGCAAAGGAAGAGCTCTTTTAACATGCACAAGAAAGCCGATGCCGGAGAAAGAAGACAGGAAGGGGCGAATTGGAAACGCTGCGTCTCTACAGGAGCCAGACCCAAGTCCGGTGTTCGGCAGCCAACTGTGGCCAGGCTCGCTCACACATCTCTATCCTACAGCTAAGCCCGCCCTGCCTCCACGTGAGCTGCTCACCTTTGGTGCCTTCCTCCTCCCGAAGCCCCCTAGCATCAGGGCGGAGGCCGTGGGCTCAGCCATTTCCTCCGCGGGCCGTCCGTCCCGGGCCGCCTCGGCGCGCGCGCCGTGCTCCCCCGGCGCCTCCTCGCTGCTCTCTGCGCGCACACCCGGGCCGGGCGGAGTGTCAGCCCCCGCCGGCGCTCGGGAGGGGAGCCCAGCCCGCTGCCCCGGCCCTCCCGCTTCCGCGCATTCGTGCTGGTAATCCGCCTTCGGCCGCTTCTCCCGCGGTGCTTCAGAGCTTCCGGGCACCTCCGGGCTACCCCGCCGCCGCCTCCGGGGCCGCCGCCGCCGCCTTCCCGATGCCTCGGAGTGAGCGGCTGCCTCGGGAGGCGCGGGCTGCCGCTGCTGGCGCTCGCGGGCCCGACTCTGCAGGCGCTCGAGCAGCGCCCGGGCCCGCTCGCCCGCCCCAGCCTCTTCCTCTTCCGCCGCCGCCGCTGCCTCCGGGCCCGGGTACCGCAAGATGTGGAACAGCGCCATGGCCCGCCAAGCCGCACGCCGCTCCGGCTCGCGCACTGGGATGACGTCGGCGTGCCGATGGCGTCAGCGGTGCGCGCGGGGATCGGGTCGGGCGGCGTGGTGGTGGCGTCCCGGACGGAGGCGGCATGGAGCGGCAGCCTGGTCCCGCTGGCACGCGCCGGGCGCTGGGCTGCCTGCTTGAGGCGGTGCTGGGGAGCCGCGGCGAGGCCAACGCCGTGTTCGACATCCTGGCCGTGCTGCAGGTGACCGGTGCGGGGTTGGGGCGGTTCGAGGACCGGCCGGAGGGTTAGGACGGAGTCTTGTGAATTAGCGCGGGGTCGCGGTCCAAGGGCGGTGACAGCCCTGTGGGGCGCCCTACTCTCTCCTCGCAGTCTGAGGACCAGGAGGAAATCCAGGAAGCGGTGCGCACATGCAGCCGTCTCTTCGGGGCCATGCTGGAACGCGGAGAGCTCTTCGTGGGCCCTCTGCCCTCTGAGGGGGTAGCCATGGCAGGTGAGTGCCTGCAGGGGCCGCGGCTGCTCCTGGCCCGGCTCTGCTTGCTTGGTGGCGGGCAAGGAGGCTTTGTCGTCATGGGATGAGCGTCGTAGAACCCTGTGTTAGCGCTTTCAGATGGAGGAGGGGTCAGATACCCCTCTGAGAGGTGACACAGGTATCTTGGGGCCAGGCTTAGAAGGATTTTGAACAAAGTATGACTGTTAACTGTGTGTTCTGTCCCACGGGCGTGGTACTGATTAATGCTTACAGTAATCTGGGCTTCATGTCCCCATTTTTGGGACGTCCAGAGCCTGAGTAAAGTGAGGGGGTGGGGCCCTATCCCTGGAACCTTGGCTAGAGGCTCTCCTGGGTTATCAGCGGTTCTTGGTTTAGGGCCCAGGGAGAGTGCTCTGGCTCCACCACAAGGGGAGGGAGGGGGCTTGGTCACTTGTATCCAGCTGTGGAGGCTGAGTAGAGGGCAATGGAGGTGGGTTCAGGACCTTGGGTTGGGCCTGGCACATGTGGGTATCATTGTGGCCTGATGACTACCTTGACTTTGTGGGCAGGGTCACGGGGAGCCATGCGCAAGTACAAGGTGTGGATGAGACACCGCTACCACAGCTGCTGCAACCGTTTGGGGGAACTCCTGGCTCACTTCTCCTTTCAGGTCAAGGTGAGTCGTGGGGTCATGGAACACGCTTCATTTTTGTCCATCTCCAGCACCTTCACCTCCCAGGCAGTCCACATAGCAGAAGCACAGGGCTGTGAGCATAGACACTTCTTTCTGCACTTGTCTGGGTGAGGATGCTTGCTCACTTTTGGTTAGTTTTCTGGTGGGCAGCCTCCCTCTGTCCCCATCTTGGGAGTGTCATGTTGTGGGCTTCAGGCCTGTTGAGAAATGTGGCTATCTGGTCCTATACCGTCTGTGATTAGCGGAAGAGAGATAGCCAGAGCCGATAATCACTCTCAGGGGAGCCTACATGCTAAGCTTGTACCAGTCCAGTTTGCATGTGTGTTTGCTTTGGCCCACGTCACAGTCCACAGCCACAGGAATGGGTCTCCCAGTCTTCAACAGTTTTGCTGAGGTATAATTCACGTGATCTATAATTTGCAAGTTAAAGTGTACAGGTGTTGTCTTTTATCATCTTCACTGAGTTTTATAACATTTACCACTGTTGAGCTCCAGCAAACCTTGTCACCCCAAAGAGAAATCTTATGCCTATTCACAGTCATTCCTCAGAGATACCCCTCACACTCCACCCCCCAGCCCTAGGAAACCACTAATTTACCATCAGTCTCAGTGGATGTCCCATGTAAGTGGGATCATGTGATACATAGCCTTTCATGTCTGGCTTCTCTTGTTCATCATGACACATTTAAGGCTTGTCTGTCCTGCACCTTGCTGACCTATCCACATGTTGTGGGACATTGGGTCATTTTTACCTCTTGGCTGTTACAAAGAATGTAGTTATGAACGTTTACCTATGCATTCCTATGAATTAGTGTGTTGATGTTTTCATCTTGCTTGGGCACATCCTACAAGTGGTGTTGCAGGTTCTGTGGTAATTCTGTTTAGCATTTTAAGGAATATTTTGAGGTTTGAGGCTGTTTTCCACAGCAGAGGCACCATTTTGCATTCCTGTGGGCGGTGTGCTAGGGTTCCATGTGCCTTAAGTCCTCACCAATACATTGAGCCTGAGTCCCTAACTTTTAAAAGCTGGGGAAACCTCATACATAAACATCTGTTTTCAGCTTCTTGCAGAGAAGTCAGCAGCTCTATTATATTAGGCTAGTGTTTGTGGCTGTAACTGGATGAAGGGAGAGCTGGGAATTCCTTTTATGCAGGCATAGACCCTGGAGTTAAGTGGTAGTGATTGTCTCACAGCTCCATAGATGAGGTAAAAAACACTGACTTGTAGGACGGCGCCTGTGGCTCAGTTGGTAAGTTGTTGGCCCCATATACCGAGGGTGGCGGGTTCAAACCCGGCCCCGGCCAAACTGCAATAAAAAATAGCCGGTGCCATGAAGGCTATGTTAACCAGTTTGATCTAAATTGTTCAGATTGTATATGAAACCAGCACATTGTACCCCGTGATTGCATTAATGTACACAGCTATGATTTAATTAAAAAAAAAAAAAAAATAGGGCGGCTCCTGTGGCTCAGCGAGTAGGGCGCCGGCCCCATATACCGAAGGTGGCGGGTTCAAGCCCGGCCTCGGCCGAACTGCAAAACAAACAAAAAAAATAGCCAGGCGCTGTGGCGGGCGCCTGTAGTCCCAGCTACTAGGGAGGCTGAGGCAAGAGAATCGCTTAAGCCCAAGAGCTGGAGG
>CAUYON010026374.1:0-10050 GCA_963573935.1 Arctocebus calabarensis | reverse complement strand
CCACCCTGTTGGGGGCTCCTGAACCCACCCAGCTAGGAGGGCTTGGGGAAGGGTGAGGTTGTGTGTGTCTGGGGAAGAAGGGTGGGTAGGCCCTTAGTGGTGGTGGGTCTGGGAGTGTGAATGTCTCTGGGTGAGTGTGCCTCTGGCAGGATGTTGTTTATGGGATGGGAGTAGTTGTGATGTGTCATGGGCAGAGGTGACATCATGAGTATGAAACCAGACTGAATAGTGGAACAGCATTCTGCCCTCAGAAGGGCCCTGGTCTTCGTGTAATGCTCTGTTGTCATCATCTTGAAATCATTTAATTTGAGAGAAGAGTTTCACTTTGTTGACAGCCTCAAGCTGTCACCCTGGATAGAGTGCTGTGGCATCACAGTTCATAGCAACCTCCAATTCCTGGGCTCAAGCGAGTCTCTTGCCTCCGCCTCCCAAGTAGCTGGGACTACAGGTGCCTGCCACAACACCCAGCCATTTTTTGGTTGCAGCCATCATTGTTGTTTGGTGGGCCTGGGCTGGATTCGAACCCACCATCTCAGGTATAGGTGGCTGGCACCTTAGCCCGTTGAGCCACAGGTGCTGAGCCTATATTAGTAAAATTTATAATAAATGTATATACATATTCTACATATAATGTATGCCCTGGATTTGTTTTTTTTTTTTTTTTTGAGACAGAATCTCACTATGTCACCCTCAGTAGAGTTCTGTGGTGTCACAGCTCACAGAAACCTCAAACTCTCAGGCTTAAAAGATTCTCTTGCCTCAGCTTCCTAAGTAGCTGGGACTACAGGCACCGGCCACATTGCCCAGCTATTTTTTGTTATTGTTTTCATTGTTGTTTGGTAAGCCTGGGCCAGGTTTGAACCCACCAGCTCTGGTGTATGGGGCTGGCACCCTAGCCGCTGAGTTACAGGCACTGAGCCAAGTATGCCCTGGATTTTTGAACAACTTATTAGTAGACCACTGGAAAAATGCAAGTCTAATAAAGTCCTTTCCTGGCTTGGTGCTTATAGCTCAGTGAGTAGGTGCCAGCCGCATACACCGAAACTGGCAGGTTCGAGCCCGGCCGGGGTCAGCTAAACCACAATGACAACTGAAACCAAAAAATAGCCAGGCATTGTGGTGGGTGCCTGTAGTCCCAGCTACTCAGGAGCCTCAGGCAAGAGAATTGCTTGAGCCCAAGAATTTGAGGTTTGAGGTATAAATGAATGAAAGTCCTTCCATGGCAAATTTCTTCTTGGGGAAGCCATGTCCACTAGGAGAATTATTTTCAGGAAAGACAGAGGACAGGACAGACAAAGGCCCTCTTGATTCCACTGGAATATTCCCAGGACATATGTTAGCTGAGTGACTTTGGAGTCTGTTATATTAAAAAATGACAATAAAGGCTCGGCACCTGTGGCTCAACGGGCTAAGGCGCCAGCCACGTACACCTGAGCTGACAGGTTCAAATCCAGTCCGGGCCCACCAAACAATGACGGCTGCAACCAAAAAATGGCCGGGCATTGTGGTGGGCGCCTGTAGTCCCAACTACTTGGGAGGCAGAGGCAAGAGACTCGCTTGAGCCCAGGAATTGGAGGTTGCTGTGAGCTGTGATGCCATAGCACTCTATCCAGGGTGACAGCTTGAGGCTCTGTCTCAAAAAAAAAAAAAATGACAATAAAACCAACACATTTAGGAGCTTTGTGGCACTTTTTTTTTTCCTAAGTTCTCATTCAGTCCCCTGGGCTAGAGTGTAGTATGCACTGGTGTCATAATAGCTCACTGCAGCCTCAAACTCCTGGTTTTCTTTTTTGTGTTTGTTTCTAATTTAAATCCTTTAAATCAGGCTATTCTTTGTTCACGGGGTAGGAAAAAAATAAGGCTATTTGGCTGTAGGTAACAGAAACTTCCTCAAGGTAACTAAAACAATAAGTAGGAGTTATCCTAAAAATGAGGGTGGGAGCCACCAGCAGGAGCTGGCCAGCTCCGCTCTCCCCACACCTGTCGCTCACCTCTACTCCTGTCTTCTCTGCCTCTGTAGATAGCTTTCTGCTCCTTTTCTGTGTGTACAAACCACAGTGAAAGTGAAGGTAGCTGCTTGACAGTTCTCCAGTTTGTAGTTCTCCATTCAGCAACCGGCGCCAGACAAGGGATCTGATTGGCCCGCTTGAATCAGATATGCATTCCTAGAACAGTCAGTCATGGTCATCCTGCCAGGCTATTGGAGCAGGGAGTCACAGGTTACAACCATGGCCTCAGGGGCCGCACCTTGTGGGAGAGGCAGCTCTCTGAGCAGGAGGGTGAATTGTGGCCTGGGCAGGGCAGGTTTATTTGAAGTTAGATCATAAACGAAGCTCCTTGGACACCCAGAAGACGTTGGCAGGGCGGGTGTTCCTTCATTCCGACCAGTGAGGAAATCTTTTTTTTTTTTGAGACAGAACCTCGAGCTGTGACCCTGGGTAGAGTGCCGTAGCATCACAGCTCACAGCAACCTCTAATTCCTGGGTTCAAGCGAGTCTCCTGCCTCCACCTCCCAAGTAGCTGGGACTAGGCGCCCTCCACAATGCCCGGCCATTTTTTGCAGCCGTCATTGTTGTTTGGCGGGCCCAGGCTGGATTTGAACCCGCCAGCTCAGGTGTACGTGGCTGGCGCCTTAGCTCGTTAAGCCACAGGCGCGGAGCCTATCCAATGTATTTAATACTAATATGAAGCCATATTACAAACTAATACATGCCCACAGAACAGAAAACCTCAATTTACTTCAAGTTTGCAGAGGGAAGGCAGAATTTACTTCAAGTTTGCAGAGGGAAGGCAGAGGATTGATGTGCTCTCCCCTCGTGGGCACAATATAAGGGTATATGGCATATATCCTGGGTGATTCAGGTACAATGTTTGCATTTGTTAGGTAAGGCAAGACCCTGTCTTCACTAAAAATAGAAAACTTAGCCTGGCATTGAGGCAGGCGCTTATAGTCCCACTATTTGGGAGCTGAAACAGAAGGATCACATGAACCTAGGAGTATGAGGTTGCTTGAGGTAGGCTGACACTATGGCACTCTAGCCTGGGGCAACCAAATGATACTGTCTCAAGAAAAAAAAAAAAAACATTTAGGAAAAATATGTGCTAGTTTCTCACGATATTAACAAAAGTGGTCAAACTAAGCAAACAACAAAAAGGGATATAGAATTTATCTTATATGCTGGTGGCTTTAGGAAAAGCAGACTGAGATGATAAGATTTGGGGAGATACATAGTAGAGTACTGTCAAAGACTTTCAATGCTATCACTGGTTTTTCAGTACCTATCATTGCCTTTTACAAAATGTTACTTAAAGGGTGGAAAATGCAGCTGCAAGCCTGGGGTCCCTGACAAGGTTTTAATTTTTCTTCCTGCAGAACTGTCTTTTTAAAGACAAGTTGCCCACAGGACTCAAATGGTATCAGCCTGGGATCCAAAAACTACCAACAGTTGTATCACCTGTGACCAGGCTACTTCCTGGCATCTTTCCCATACATCAAGAAAATGGGCCTATTTGTTCCAAGGGAGTTAAGTTCAGGTACTTCCTGACTTCCACATCTCTTTCATACTAAACACAAGCCTTTCTTTTGCTTTGAGATGTCAAGTAGTTTGTGACCATTTCTGGCTTTGAAATATTGCTTTTTAAATTCAGTTTGGGGTGTACTAAAATAGTTTCTATTCTAATGCTCTGAGCATTTGTAGACTGCTCTTAGTACTTTCATGAACATTTTATTATATCTTAGTTTTAGTATCAAGGTGGCTGTTAAGTATTTTATTAGTTTATTTGGTATATTAAGTTCTCTGAATATAAGTTTTTAGTGTCTTAGGACTTTATTTCTCTATTATTTTTATAGTTTTCAATTCTTTAGCACTTTAAGTGCCCCGAAACATTTATATTACAGCATTTTAGAGGTGTTAAGGTTTGTTTTAGTTTAGACCATAGGTCTCAGTAAACTTTTTGTTAGAATTATATTCGTTTTGGGGGGTTAATGCATGTTTTCCTTACTTCTAGTGTTAAAACTTTACTACTTAAATTGATTTTAGTATTATAAAATTACATTTAAAATTTTAATCAAAGGGTGATGATAAAAGACCTTTTCTTTACTCAGATGTATTTCCTAATTTTTACTAGCATTTGGTAGTAGTAATTTTAACAGTTTTGGGTCACCAAAACTGGAAAGGAATCTATCATTTTAAATATTTTAAGTCCCAAATAAATTCAAATAGATCATCTTTATAGCTTTTAATTTTTTCTAAATAATTTACCATAACAGTATGGAATAAATAACAGCAGCTTAATTGTGAAGGATACTAATACTTGGGTTTGTTATGCTGTTGTTTTAATTGGGATTTCTCCAGAAGAGGGAACAAGAAATGAGTGAACACAATTTATCTGGGAGGTTCGGTGTAACTGGCAGGAGAACGGAAAAGTGACAAAAGCTAGACAGGCAGCTAACAGGCATATAGGCCACATTATTAAGCTAGCTATCACAGAGCCCAAATGAAGCCTAATCTTGGCAAACTCTGGCAAATGGTATAAGACATGTCTTAGAATTGCTAGGCCAGGGCCAAGGAAGCTGTATTTATGCAGAAACCTGCCAGTCACCGTATAGGTCTACCTCCAGTTTCTTCCAGCAGCTTAGAGGTCATCTTATAGTTCAGATGTAGGAGCTGGCCTTTGGAAGGCAGATGTGCATAAAATGACAAGGGGCTTCAAGACATGAACAGAACACCCTCAATAACCACAGTGATAAGTATAACAAGTAAGTTAAGCCCTGAAGGTTACTGGTATTTTGGCAAACCAGTTTTACCTTGAAGCTCAAAATATACTAACAATGGCTAAGTACTATTGTAATAAGGTAATTTGTAACTTCTAAATTCAAAAAGGTAACAAAACAAGGAAATGTAGAAAAGTTCAAAAAATACTATCAGCCTAGGAAATGTAGAAATGTAGAAATGCAGGAAAAGTTCAAAAAATACTATCAGCCTAACATATAAATCTTTCAAGAAATAGGGCTGGACGTGGTGGCTCATGCTTGTGATCCTAGTACTCTGAGAAGCCGAGGTAGGTGGATTGCTTGAGCTCAGGAGTTCGAGACCAGGCTGAGCAACAGTGAGACCCTATCTCTCAAAATAGTCAGGCATTGTGGCAGGCACCTATAGTCCCAACTACTCAGGATGCTGAGGTAAGAGGATCGCTTGAGCCCAAGAATTTGAGGCTGTGAGCTATGACAGCTTGGGAGTACTCTACCAAGGATGTTAATGTGAGACTCTGTCTCAAAAAAAAAAAAAGAAAGAATCCTCATACATACATACGCACAACAAAAATCCTCATAATTCCTGCAATGGCCCAAAATACAGAAAGAATAATTCCACAAGAACAAGGGTCAAGGATGTAAATCATCATGCAAAATAATCAGCTTGGCCGTTCCCTTGGGAAATGGCTACATTCTTACTGCCACTTGAAGGTATGATATTATTTAAAAACCAAGTATGGATTAAAGTCATTTGGAGGATATACAAATACTTTTGCTAAGTAGATAACAACTTCTCAATCTAAGTAAATTTTCTATTATTTAGTTTTGAAATTTTCCTCAGCTCTTAAAGCCTTTCTTGGTCCCTGTTAATAGTCTTCTGCTTGACTTTTAGGGACTCTTTCTTTTGGTTGTTCCCCAGCATTTATGTTTCTTTGGGTCAGGTGAGGTGCTAAGGAAGCTCAAGGAAGGGTCTGGGGTAGGTCCTATTAGCACCATAATGCCAGAGCTTCTTTGGTAATGAAATGTCAATTCCAATGGATTATTATTACTGCCTCTTTACTTTGCTCTGTCTGTCTTATTCTGGGTTAGAGTTTACAGTTAAATGAACGGTTATAGCAAACTTGTGAGCCAGATGGGGATGTCTCTGGTCACACATTGCCCACCGATGTGAGTTTATTAAAGAGTAGTAATTTTTTGAAGGCTAAATGTATCAGTGAAAAAGCTAAGTGTATGTAAACCACATATCTGTACCACTACCAGTACTTGTGGCCGTGAAACTGATTTGTGGTTCTCATTACTTTTTACAGAGAACACAGGGCAGAAAAGCTGGGGGCAGGTGTGTGTGTGAAAATGAAGAGACGCTATTTCCCCTTCGACTGTACTGTGATACAAATCATACTATTTTGGTCAGTTAAGCATGTATTTACTTCCTCTGAATTACACTTTCACAACAGAACTACCAAGCATTGGTCTATTACTACTGCAGAGAGTAGTGTCCTAGAATCCTTCAGGGAGCCTCTACTGTACTCTATAAGTTTCTGGATTGCCAAAGTTACTTTTAGAGTGTAGAAGGGAGAGTAAAGGTAGGCTTAAGGGGTAAGGTAGAGGTGTTAATGGGGGAGTGGATGCAGAAAATAAGAAGGATGGGAAATTTAGCTAAGAAAATATGTTCTGGCTCGGCGCCTGTGGCTCAATGGGTTAAGGCGCTAGCCACGTACACCTGAGCTGGCAGGTTCAAATCCAGCCCAGGCCTGCCAAACAACAATGACGGCTGCAACCAAAAAATAGCCGGGCGTTGTGGCGGGCTATTATAAATGAGACAAACTATAGTCCCAGCTACTTGGGAGGCAGAGGCGAGAGACTCACTTGAGCCCAGGAATTGGAGGTTTGCTGTGAGCTGTGATGCCACGGCACTCTATCCAGGGTGACAGCTTGAGGCTCTGTCTCAAAAAAAAAAAAAAAAGAAAGAAAGAAAGAAAATATGTTCATCTGGAAAAGAAATACAGTATATTAAGCAATAAACAATTAGGAAACAAGAATAAAACGGAATTTTTCTATGTTCTAAAAGACCAGTTTGCAATATAAAATTATGTACTATTAATAACTCCAGTAAAACAATCATTTCATGTGGAGTATGGCTAAATTTTCTTTATTTCAAACTTTAATAACAACAGAAATGTATAGCTAAAAGGAACCTTAGCAATCCCAGAGATTCTGCCTTCCTTCTCAAGATGAAAAGAACACAGAGCTAAAAAACCGAATTGCTGAAGGTCATACTCAGTGACAGTAAAAAAGGCTAGTTTCCAGGTATCCTCATTTCCTCCCAAATGTCCTTTTCACAAATAACTGAAAAACATTAACATGCATTTTTTGTAATTTCCGTTGAGCTCCATTATACCTTCAACATACACAATATTGCATCATTTCTCAACATGAACATACTTCCTAATAAATGAGACAAACTATAATAATCTAGCCATAGGAATTAGAGATGTTGAAGGGGCAAAAATGAAAACACTTTTTTCCAACCTGTGAAAATCTTATCTAGATTCAATACTATCATACTTAATTTCCAGTTTATGCCACATTCATTCTCAAACATAAGGTACTTAATCATCATTAAATCTTGGAGTATGGGTGTTTTCCTCATTTAGCAGATGAATGAGCTGAGACTAAGTGAGGCTAAAGGGTCTGGCCTGGTGGAAAATGTTATTGCTGGAATCTGAACTCAAGTCTAGTGCTCTAGCATCTTTCCACATTGCTTTGTGCTTCCTCTGAAAATGGCTTGTGTCAAAATTAAAATTTATTGCATTTTAAAAATCTTTATTTATTTAATCCTGTTTTCTTCCAACATGATCAAAATAGCTTATAAAATATCAGTACCATACATTGAATTAAAAATAAGTGAGGAAATTAAGAATAAGGAAAATTATGAATAGCAAAAAATTTAAGACAGAACTATAGAAAATGACTATTTTTAACATAGTGTTGTGATGATGGCATAATAACATATTAAAAGATAACATCCATCTTACCAAAATAGAGCTTTATTTAAAATACCATTACCAAAACAGAAATGCCCTGAGAGGCACAGTGGTGAGGTAAGGTGTGAATTTCCTCTGGAATTTTCTCCTGTATGGGTTCCTCTCATATTAGTGGTATAGTTCTAAACAATGATCAAAAAATCAGTAGATGCCCTGCTTTCCTCATCCTAGATGACAAGGATGATGTGATCTTTGGCAACATTCCCCTAGAAATCTAGTTCCATTTACTACATGGTTTTTATAAGTAGGAATGTATTCCCAAATCCAAGAATGAATTACAAAAGAAAATCTATCTGTAACTCAGGGTTTGGGAGTTTCAGTTATTTCCTATTTAATGGAATAATACAGAAAGTCTGTGGGAGAACTACTGTAATAACTAAGAGATCTATACAAATGTTTCTTATTCCTAACGTATTCATGTCCAAAGAGATTTTAATTAAAATCAGAGCAAATTTGGGCAGGGCCTGTGGCTCAAAGGAGTAGGACGCTGGCTCCATATGTTGGAGGTGGCGGGTTCAAACCCAGCCCTGGCCAAAAACTGCAAACCCCTCCCCCCCAAAAAAAAACAAACAAAAAAAACAGAGCAAACTTAATTCAATTATTTATATTAATAACCAATTTTGATCAGATTATATATGGAAATGAAGGGAAAAAAATCATTACAAAGTCAAACTTCTCCTAAGTAGCCCTTTTCCAAAATAAGCCCTGAGCAATCTATTTTAAACAAAACTATTCAATTAAGTATTTATTACTTAGAAATCAAACCATAATTTCCTCCCAGAAAAAAGCAAAATGTAGCCATTTAACAGACTATGAAAATAATATGCAGCATAACAAGATTCACTACTAGCCCAGCTTTTATCTTATAAATGTCTTTGGATCTTGTGACATAAATTCCTCATTATTGCGAAAAAAGCTGACACACTTCTCAATTAGACTAAAGGGCAAAATGTCCAGTGTTATCTATCAATACTTAAATTCAAGTGTCCGTTAAATGACTGATGTGGTGGAAAATATACAATTCCACATGGGCTCAGTATCATGGGCATTGCACATTCTTGGTCAACATACACTTTAGTTTTCTGGTTAGATGTGGTCCTTTGGGATTTACTGAGAACCTGACATCCAGGTCCTCTATTTCCAGGCCAGTTACTGTAAGACCTCGTGAGGTGTGAGGGAACAAATAATTTATTAACTCTACTTTATGTATTTCTGCATATAATTAAATTTACATTTATTTTTTAGTCCATATTGTTAGCATTATATACATGGTGTATGTACACACACTCTCACACACACACACATACATCAGAGCTCTTCTATTAAACTACCGTTAAAGAAAGTAAAACTGAGTTTTTTCTCTTAATTCAATATAACATGTTGAAACACTCTTATGTGTAAGATACATTTTGGGTACCCTCTGGTGTTTTAAGCAGAACACACAAGCCACCATAAAAGCAGAGATAGAAATGAAATGCCATGTAAGCCAAAAAGGAGAAAGAGATTAATAATTCCTTTGTAATTCTTAAAAAACTGATACAAAGCAAATTAAATTTTGATGGATTATGATAAAATCTAATACTAAGGAGTTAGATGTAAGACCATCTCTAAACATAATTTTTAATAAAAAACACATAAACTAAAGCAAATAGGCAACCTACACAATAGGAAAGGATATTTGCATATTTTGGATGAGGCAAAAGCTTGATAACTAGGATCTATAGAGAACGCATATTAATCCACATGAAAAAAGTCAATAATCCCATATATCAGTGTGCAAGAGACATGAATAGAACCTTCTCTCAAGAAGACAAACGAATGGCTAACAAACATATGAACAAGCTCATCATCCCTAATTATTAGAGAAATGCAAATCAAAACCACCCTGAGATAGGGCAGTGCCTGTGGCTCAGTGGGGAGGGTATACCGAAGGTGGCGGGTTCAAACCCAGCCCTGGCCAAACTGCAAAAAACAAAAAAATAGCCGGGCATTGTTCCTCAGCTACTGGGAGGCTTAGGCAAGAGAATCGCCTAAGCCCAGGAGCTGGAAGTTGCTGTGAGCAGTTTGATGCCACGGCAATCTACCAAGGGGGAGAGGGCGACGGAGTGAGACTCTGTCTCTACAAATAAAAACAAAACAACAACAACAAAAAACCCACCCTGAAATACAATCTAACCCCAGCAAGAATGGCCCACATCACAAAATCTCAAAACTGCAGATGCTGGTGTGGATGTGGAGAGAAGGGAACACTTT
>CAUYON010026371.1:0-13427 GCA_963573935.1 Arctocebus calabarensis | reverse complement strand
AATGCCAGGCGGGCAATTCTTTTATACTATTTTTCTTGCGTGGTCAGCAAAGCAAGCTAGCGTAATACAGAAGCTAATCATAGCAGTTAAAGCAGGGTCGCAGGGTGGGGGGTACATGTTGGTTCATCAATCATAAGATACATCACAAGTTCATTACTTCATGGTTCATACATAGTTCAGGGGTACAAGGGACGGGCATAGGAGTTGGGTACGTTTCCAAGGAACTAGGGACGGTACCTCCCTGCTTATCTCTTCTCCTGGAATTTAGCTCCTCCACCCTTGTAGGGGTTGGGGCTGAGACACAAAAGCACTTCCCCTTTGAAGGATAAAGGGTTTGTTATATTCTTTAAATCTATGGGTTTGGGGGATTAATGGCAGGGATGGGGGCTTGGTGTAGGGGCAGGGGACTTGGTTGTTACAAAAATGAATAAGGCTTTAAAATGTAACTACACCATTGATGGAAAATAAAGTCAGGGATGTAGGGCAACTGTTGGTAGCACTTTCTTTTGATGGAACCACTTTGAGAAAGGTGTTTGGCAATAACAATGTGTGTCCCATGGCCTAGGAGTCTCACTTTTCAGGACACACTCAACAGAAACTCCTAAGGGTGCCCGAGAAGGGAAGGTGCCCAGATGTTCTTAACAGCCCTGTGGATCAGAGTCCTAGACTAGAGGGAATGGAAGTGTGCCCAGTAGCATGGGTCAGTCTATTGCCCTGTGTCCATGCAATGGCATAATGTATTGAAATGTGCATGGAGACATGCAACGTGTGACAGGAAGCTCGTGAATGATACGGAGCTGGGGGAGCCAGATATGGGGGAGTTTAGCTACAGCATCAAGCAAGGCAGCCCCACAATTAAGGACCATCCCGGTGAGACAGAGCATGGGAAGCACAGGCTGCAGGGAACAGTGGTCACTCCTGACACTCAGTGGCCAGGCCCAGCCCTGGACACACTTTAGCTTGTTGAATCCTCACCATAACTCTCTAAATTACATGTGGCTATTTTCCCCTTTACACAGATGGTTCAGAGAAGTGACGAGGTCATGATGCTTTTGCTGGCACACAGAAGGCACCAACACTTGGTAGACATGCAGGGAGGAAGGGCTTGGGCCGTGTTTGTTGGTGAGTGAGTGAGCAGAGGAAGAAAACCAAGGACAGACCTGGGATCCTACAGCAGAGCTGGGTTAGACAGAAATGACTGTCCCATGAGGCCTTCAGAATTGTGGCAGAACCGTACCTGCCATTTAAACAGGTGAGACAGTGTCCTGGACACCCAGGTGTGGTCGGGCCGTGTTACTGCACAGCCCTCTTGGTCCTTCTTGCCCTTTGGTGGACAGCCCGCAACCACAATGCCCTTCCCAGGTGTTGCCTGCATCCTGGCTCCCTGCCCTAGCACCTCATCAAGGAAGGACACGGAACTGGCCACACCATTGCCCAGTGACCTACACTGTGCCTTCTCATAGTGCAGTGTTTGAGACCCAGAGCAACCCAGGAGGAGTTTATAAGTACAGGTTCCTGGCTGGGCAAAGTGGCTCACACCTATAATGCCAGCACTTTAGGAGACAGGTAGGAAGATGGCTTGAAGTCAGGAGTTCAAGACCAGCCTGAGCAAGAGTAAGATCCCATCTTTACTGAAAATAGAAAAATCAGCGGGACTCAGTAGTATGCACTTGTCGTCTCGGCTACTTGACTGGCTGAAGCAGGAGGATAACTTGAGTCCAGGAGTTGGAGGCGGCAGTGAGCTCTGATGACTCCTCTGCACTCCAACCTTGGTGACAGAGTGAGACACTGTCAGGAAGGGAAGGGAAAGGAAAGGGGGGGAGGGGCAGGGGACGGGGTAGTGGAAGGAAGGCAAAGGAAGGGGCGAGGAGGAGGAAAGGGAAGGGGACATGAGGGAGAAAGGAAAAGACGTCAATGAGAGTAGGGGAGAAAGGAAAGAAAGGAACCTGCACGCTCTCCCAGTTTTTCTTAACCACTCTGTGCCTCCATTTTCCCATATGTAAAATGAAAAGAAACAGAGAATGTCAACGTGGTAGAAATCCTGGGAAGACTGAATTAGTACATGCATTTCCAGTGCTAATATTAGAACCACATCTCTATTACCCCGGCAAATAAGCACCTGCCCTATCTGCACCGTCTCCTCTGACAGGGACCTGATCCTCCCTCATAGGAGTGAGTTCTTTTTCACCTGAGCAAAACCTATGTCCCCAAGTTCTTCCTTCTCATGGTTCCCTGTCCAGCCTATTCCCCTCCCCAAGCCCCACTCCAAATCTTTAGGGCTTGGGGATAGTGACAGCTCCATGAAGCTGTCCCATGCCAGGCTGAGCCACCTGAGCTCCTCCCAGACCCATGTACCTGGGCGCCTCCTTCTGTGCCTGCCCCAGGCTACTCATGTCCGTCTTGGTCTGGGGGTCAGGAAATCTCAGCTGCCCAGAGCAAAGTGGGGCTGTAGAGACCAGTCCCCATGGAACTGGGCCCACAGACATTTCTCTGTGAAAAGAGCTGCCCTACTCTGCCCTGCCTCTGTTCAAACCCTGAGGCCTCTCTTACCTTGTCATCTCCCTTCCCATTCATGGTCCACTGCTATCACTGTGGCATCAATGACAGGACATACTAGGCCATGTCCTTGCTGTGTCACTGGAGAAAACTGGAAAATCCTTGGGCCTCACTGGTGTCTTCTGCCCGAGCCAGGGCCAGACTCCCTCTGACCTATCCTCAGTGGCTTCTGCTCCTTCCTCTGGGGCCATACACCCTGGACTGGTCATCACACTGGGCTTCCCCCAGCCACTCCATGGATCTCCTGTCCCCTACCTCAGGCCCTCATCCAACCCAGCTCCACTGGCCTCAGCAGCCTCAGGGAAATGGAGGGAGGTCTGATCTGGGAGCCAGGCCTGGGGTGGAATCTGCTTCTCCACCCTCTTGGTGAGTGGCCTGGGTAAGGCCCTCTGAGGCAGGGATTCAGGCTCTCGTTGATGAACTGGACCCAAGCAGGGAGGGGAGCCTTCAGCACTACCAGAGGCCACTCTCCCCAACAGTGCAGCACAGCCTGGGGCAGGGGGATGCCAGGTCTAGAAGATAAATAGGTCAAAAAATGGACCTCAACTTAAATTCAAGTCTTATTCAAAGGTCAATTCAAAATGGATCGCAGAACCTTTCAAAAATGGTGCCAACTGAAGTAAGCCAAACACAAAAGAACGAATACTGTATGGTCCCCTTATATGGGGTACCTAGAGCAGTTTAAATTCATAGAAACAGGTGATAGAATGGTAGTGCCAGGAGCTCAGGGGAGGGAACATGGAGAATTAGTGTTTAATGGGGATAGAGTTTCAGTTTGGGAACATGGAAAAGGTTCTGGAGATGGTGATGGCTGTATAGCAATGTGAATATTAATACCAGAAAACCTTATGACTACAAATAGTTAAAATGTTAAAGTGTTAAATTTCATGTTTGTTTTATCACAATTAAAAATATAAAATACAGAATTTTGAAAAATAAACTTCTGTTAATATTTAAAATAATTTAAAAACAGATTGCAGACTTAAACAGACAAATGTAAAACTTGACAAGAAAACAAAAGGGAAATCTTTGGAATCTAGGGCTGAGCAGAGAGTTCTCAGGCAACAGCAAAAGCACTACCCACAAAAGTAAAAATATAAATAGTTATCAAACTGAAAACCCTTTGCTGTGCAAAAGAGGAAACAAGAGGACAAGCAACAGACTGGGAAAGATACTTGTAAACCACACATCTGAGAAAAGACCAGCACCTAGAATATATAAACAAATATCAAAACTCAACAGTAAAGGAAAAAATCCTTAGAAAAGGGACATAATTCATATGACACGACACTGAAGAGGATGTACAGATGGCAAATGAGCAGAAGAAAAGATGTTCAACATCCTCAGCCCTTCGGGACGTGCTAAACAAAACCTCAGTAAGGTAAAAGACACACCTATCAGAATGGCAAACATTTTCTTAAAATGGTGATATCACCAAATGCTGCTGAGAACACAGAGAGACTGGATCACTCACACAGCACTGGTGGAAATGCAAAATGGCACAGCCGCTTTGGGACACAATTTGTCACTTTTTTTTTTTTTAATTGTTGGGGATTCATTGAGGGCACAAAAAGCCAGGTTACACTGGTTCCATTTGTTAGGTAAATTCCCTCATAATTGTGTCCCACCCCCAAGAAGTGTATCACACATCATGACTCCCCACTCCACTCCCTCCTTCCCTCACCTTACTACCCCATACCCCAACAGGTACTGGGTCATTAATTGTCCTCATTTTAGAACTGAATACATTGGATTCTTGCTTCTCCATTTTTGTGATGCTTTACTAAGAAGGTGTTCAAACTCCATCTAGGTTAATAAAAAAGATGTAATGTCTCCATCTCTTTTAATGGCTGAATAGTATTCCATGGTGTAATATGTATATATATCACAGCTTGTTAATCCATTCCTGGATTGGTAGGCATTTAGGTTCTTTGGCAATTGTAAATTGAGCTGTGATGAACAGTCTAGTGCAAATGTCCTATGATAAAAGGTTTTTTTTTTTCTTTTGGGTAGATGCAGGATCAAATGGGAGGTCTAATTTGAATTTTTTGAGGATTCTTCATACTTCCTTCCAAAAAGGTTATATTAGTTTGTAATCCCACCAGCAGTGTAAAAGTGTTCCCTTCTCTCCACATCCACGTCAGCATCTGCAGCTTCGAGATTTTGTGATGTGGGCTATTCTCATTGGGGGTGGGTGATATCTTAGGATGGTTGTGATTTGCATTTCTCTGATAATTAGGGGTGCTGAACATTTTTTCAAATGTTGTCATTTTGACTATCTTCTGTAGAGAAGGTTCTATTTATCTCTCTTGCCAGTGATATAAGGGATTGTTGGGTCGTTTTTTGTTGATTAATTCGAGTTCTCTGTAGATTCTAGTTATCAAGCCTTTGTCCCATTCTGATACTTGTCTATTTGCTTTGGTTGTTGTCTCCTTAGCTGTACAGAAGCTATTCAATTTAACTAAGACCCATATGTTTGTTTGTTGTTGTTGTTGCAATTGCCACCAAAGTCTTCTTCATAAAGTCTTTCCCCAGTCCAGTAGCTTCAAGTGTTTTCCCCACAGCTTCTTCAAGGATTTTTATTGTTCCATGTCTTAGATTTAGATCTTTGATCCATCTCAAATCAATTTTTGTGAGGGGAGAAAGGTGCTTGTCCAGTTTCAGTCTTTTAGATGTGGTTATCCAGTTTTCCCTTTTACTGAGCAAGGGCCCTTTTTCCCAGTGTATTTTCTTCTTCTTTTTTTTTTTTTTTTTTTTTTTGTAGAGACAGAGTCTCACTTTATCACCCTTGGTAGAGTGCTGTGGCATCACACAGCTCACAGCAACCTCCAGCTCCTGGGCTTAGGCAATTCTCTTGCCTCAGCCTCCCAAGTAGCTGGGACTACAGGTGTCCACCACAACGCCCATCCAGTATATGTTCTTGTTTGGTTTATCAAAGATTAGGTGGCTGTAAGATGTTAGTTTCATCTCATGGTTTTCTATTCAGTTCCAGAAGTCTATGTCTGTTTTTTGCACCAATACCATGCTGTTTTGATCACTATGGCCTTGTAGTATAGCCTAAAGCCTGATAGGCTACTGCCCCTGGCTTACAGGGCTTTTTCTTGTTCCATACAAAACAAAGAATTATTTTTTCCCAATCTTGAAGTATGATGTTGGTATTTTAATGAGGATTGCATTGAATATGTAGATTGCTTTGGAAAGTACAGACATTTTTTTTTTCAGAACCAGATAGACATTTTAATAGACTCAATAATCTATTAAACTTAAGCAATCACTTACTACATATGAAGAGTCCAAATAAAAATCACAATAAAGGTAAATGGACTATATTTTTAAATATACTGATCAAAATAAAGATACTCTGACCCTATAAATGTCGGATGAAATTACACTTTAAAATAAAGGAAAGTTATTACATAATATATCAGAAAAATATAATAAACCTGAGCCAACAAACATCAGCAACAAAGCTCCAATACATTAAGTTGAACCATATGAAATTACCAATCCCTGACCAACTTTTTGACCTATAAAAGTAGCAATTCAAACAGCATGATTAAGACTCTTGTCTCGTTTTTTTTTTTTTTTTACATATACATGTGTATAAACTGAAACTTAATAAAATCATAAATTGGATTTCTTAAAGAGTGATTTTTAACAATCAATTGTGGTCAGCCCCAGTGTAATTCCAGCATTTTTTGAGGCCAAGGAAAGAGGATCACTTGAGACTAGGAGTTCAAGACCAACCTGAACAACATAGTGAGATTCCCACCTCTACAAAAAAGTAGAAAAATTAGCCAGTTGTGACAGTGTGTGCTTATAGTCCCCACTACTCAGGAGGCTTAGGTGAGAGTATTGCTTGAGCCCAGGAGTTTGAGGTTGCAGTGAGTTATAATGTCATCAGTGCCCTCCAGCCCAGGCAACAGAGTTAGATACTCTGTTTGAGGAAAAAAAAAAAAAAAACTTTAGTTTTTACAAACTGATTAATCAAATGATCAAAAAATTAATAACAATGTTTGTGGGGTTAGAAATCCCCACATGTATGTCTCATGTACTTCTGAACTGAGTAAGCCACTAATGGGTTAAACTGGCTTTTGCCTTCACAGAAAAAGCAATAGATTTGGGCAACCCTGAGGCAAACACAAAGACTGTTTTCTGGTCATCTGGGAACAGATACTTTGAAGTTTTGCAGCCATTGTCTCCTAGGTACAAGCCTAGAGGTGTGGTCCAGGTTTAGCTCCAGTGCGAAAGATTTTAGCACTGTGGAGTAACAGTCAAAGACCCATTTAAGGTTAACTTGTTGAGTACATGAGGAAATAGTTCTCCTACAGCTCTGTCTCTCTTATTTTTATGTAGATTTTTTAAGGCCTAAAAGTAGAAGAGTATTGTGCTGTTTTCCGGGATAGGATATCTGCCACTTAAGTTTAAAGTCAAATAATGAATATTGTAAATCACAGATTTAAGTGTGCACATGACTACAAAAGTATATAAGGTAGTCAGAAATAAAGTTAATTTGCTATTTTCCACGAAAAAGGGCGGTAGCCTGCTTCTTGCACTTCTGAACATTGCATTGCGGATCTACACCTGAGGCAAAGCTATAGCCCCTCGCGTCTCCGGGTCACGCAACAACATAGGCTTCTCGGCAACAGCCATGGGAGGCAGCCATCTTGGTAGTGGACCCTCCGGCCCCAGTCAAACCTTCAAATGACCTGCAATCCTGCCTGACACCTTTTTTTCCCCTATATCAAGAAAGAGCCTGATATAAAATTACCAAGATAAACCACTCCTAAATTTTTGACTCACAAAAACTGTGAGATAATAAACTCTTGTTGAATTAAGCCACAAGCTTTGAGGTAATTTGTTTCTCAGTAAAAGATAACTAATTGAGGTGAGTTGTGAGCCATGTCCCTTTGGCTCTGGAAGGCATAAGGGTCCCTTGGCCTTCGGACATTATTTGGATTCTTCCTTTACTATGGATTTCAGAATCAGAATCAGTTTTCTTGGACTATTTTCATTTATGGTAAGCTTCTCTTTGCCTTTACTCGAGTTATTTCAATACCTATATCTGTGAAATAGCAAAAAGAGAATTTTATTTAGGGATTCTAGCCTTCAAGTAGGAAGCTTTGGGAAAAGCCGAGTGCTATCCCTGAGTGTGTTTGCGCGTCCTCTGCCTCCTCTTAGGACTTCCTTTGAGCTCTCCTCAACCCCCAGGTGCTGCCCACGAGGCAGGAGCAACCTGGGTCGAGGTGCCAGCTGCACTCACACCTGTGAGATGGGTGTGGGGCCAGATCAGAGCCAGGGCCTGGACCTTGCCTAACCCCAAAGAAAATAAACTGTCACTTGTAGAATAGAGAAATACAAATTAGTCAGTGAGGGCCTGGGTCACAAGCCAGAGAGGTATAGAAATCTACCTCTAGTTTGACATATAAGCCAAAGATTTGGCTCATGGAAAAGTCAGCAGTGAGATGATGGAGCCATTTAGGAGGGTTTGGCCTCTCTAGTGTCAGATGATCTGAGTTTCCAGTGAATTCTTCCTAAAATAGAATCTCTTTCTTCTCTTTTCTTTGCTGAGATCCCAGCCTCCTGACTTTGTTCTCATCTAAGTTTCTGAATCTGTGCTGCTCCTTCTCCACTAGAAGATCTCCAAATGTTGGGACATCCCAGGATTCCATCAGGAATCACCTTCTTCTATACACTCACCTTAGGTAACATCACCTTTACCTGTGGCCGAAAATAAACCTACATGTCAATGACTCAAGATCTACATCCCTGGACTCTTTAGATTTAAGTACTCAAAGACATCCTTCATACTCACGCTTTAATTATCTGCAAAAGTGACTCAGTCATAAGATGTTCTCAAAACCAAACAATTCCTACTCCCCAACAAAGTAGTTGGTGGGGTTTTTGGTTGCAGATTTTATTTTTTCCTTTGACAAGTGTGCAAACCTCAAACCTGGATGTTATTCTTGATTTCTCTCTTTCCTTTAACTCATCTGTTCTCTCATTTGGTCTGCTTGTTATGGTAGCCTGATAGGTATCCTTATACCTACCTTTCACCTCCATGATCCATTTCCTACATCATAACTAACTATACACACAAACAAAAACTGATCATAACATCCAATCAGTTTGGATTATTCTAAGAAGGAAACACAAACTTTTCCCTCTGGTTTTATGATGCCATCCATGATCTGGCTTCTGACTCATGCACTGTCTGTCTGCTCTCCCTCCTCCAGGCATACTGACCTTGCTTCTGTTCAAGTAGATGAAGTACCTTCTTGCTTCGGGACCTTCGCACTCACAATGGCCTGCACTTGACTTCTCTACTTTCTAATCTTGTCAAATGTCTAGTTCCTTCTTGACAGCCAATCTTCATTTTCGGTTTGCCTTCCTCTGAGAGGTCCATCCCCAACAACTCCCGAAAATGGCTATTCCGCCTTCCACCACATCCCCTAACTTCAGTTCTTTGCCCAGATTCACCAACAGCATCTTCAAAATTTCTTGTTTCTTTTCTTTTTGGTAATTTCTATCTTTGTAAAAAAAACTACTTTTATTTCCCTTTCAGCAGTTCCTTGCACAAAGGAAGGAGTTGATGAATCCTTGTAAAATAAATTGCTCAGGGATGGCTTGTGAGGCTCAATAATACTCCCCAATTCTCTCTTCTATTAATTATTTTGGTGAAATTCTTTGATGTTGGATGGTCATAAATTTGGAAATGAGCAAGAGTTTCTGTCTGAACTTGGGGCCTGTTTGTGTCCTGAGACTGTGCTGTGCTGATTTCCGGGGGGGCTTTGTGACAGGGTTGATACAGGAGGCTGCCATCTGGTACATTGTTATGAACTTGCCATAAGAACAGTGTTTATAGCACTCATTGGAAATTATGAAGAGTGCCTGGCTGCAGAGGCCTTGACATTTTGCTTCAGAGCTCTGAGGGAAGAGGCAGAACTGTTGGTAAAAGTATATGCACATATTAATTGGCATGTCATACACCTCCCTGGAGAAACAATAATGTGAGAAGGAAAAAAAGCTTCCAACACTTTTTTATAGCTGAATACCAAATACTTTGCTGTATTATGCACAGCAGGCCAAATTGTCATCATGTGTACGCATCCAAAATCCATGTGTGTGATGTACAAACACTGATACCTGCAGGTTAAACCAATGGCCACAATGGAAAAGATGAGCACCTTCCTTATTTAGGGTTCTGTTTATACTTCAACTTCTAGGCAATTTATTTGCTTTTAATGCATACGTGAATATGAGCATATGACAGAATCAACCCAGGCTATCATCCTAGTCTTAAAGCACAGTATGAGAAGTGAAGGCAACTGCAGAAATATGTTAGTCCTTTTCTTCTTCACACAAGAACAAGGTTCCAGAGAGGTTACATCACTTCCCCAAAGTTCTGTTAAGTCTACAGCTGAGACAAGGTGGAACACATGTTATGGAAACGTAAACACACTTTAGTTTACTCAATAACATATCAAAAATGAATTTCCAGACTCAAGCGTGCAACTTTGACATTGGAAACTTTCAAATTAGTTAATGAAGGGACTTTCTCTACCTCATATATTAGAGTTCATTCTGTGACATAAAATTTGTCACACACGTACTACATGTGACACACACACATAGTATATATGCAAAGTCGTATAACTAAGTTCGTGACCTCATCCTAGTAAAAGTGCTACTTACTTCATTGCTGAGTATCACTGTGGTCACCAGATGACCAGGGAAAGTCCTTTGAAGGTGACGATAGTGATATTCAGTGATGAAGGAGGCAGCACTTTCTCTAGGATGAGTTCACACAATTTTCCCCAATCTCCTACATTTCGGATGTTCATCTTCTGCCTGTTTTCACTGACCTTGATTCTTGGTGGTTACAATGCTACTTTATTGAAGCCAGCTTTATTTTTGTGCCAGTTTTTTCTTCCATGGCTTAGGCTTTCAGTCATAGAAAGAGTTAGTGAATAACTAACACATTTTACACATACTATGTAAAGAGCCACATGTAATGCTGTCTTAATGTAGAGTTTTTACAGGGGCTAATCAAAAGTTACAAATGAAAAAACACTTGAATGGCGTATTCCTCCTACCCACCTTCTTTACAGCCCAGTTCTCTGAGGGACACTGACATTATTTACAAAGGCTATAAGCTATCAAAGGATAT
The DNA here is from genome assembly GCA_963573935.1 of Arctocebus calabarensis. NCBI lineage: Eukaryota > Metazoa > Chordata > Mammalia > Primates > Lorisidae > Arctocebus > Arctocebus calabarensis. The sequence continues at coordinate 2,701 of CAUYON010026371.1, read as the reverse complement.
AAAAAGGCCAAGTTATTATACTTAAGCAGAGGTGTCTTTCCAATACAGACAGCTGGAAAGAACAAAGGCCAAAGACAAAGTTATTTTTTGAATACCATTAAGACATTAGAGAACTTTCATTGTGCTAATTTTAAAAAGTTATAAATGCCCTGGGTGGTGCCTGTGGCTCAAGAAGTAGGGCGCCAGCCCCATATACCAGAGGTGGTGGGTTCAAACCTGTCCCCAGCCAAGAACCACACACACACACACAAAAGTTATAAATGCCCAACAGTAGCTGCTTTGACCAAAAGAAATGAGAGGGTGGGGGGGAAGGAAAAGGAAAGGAAAAAAATAAGAAAAGATTAAAGAACCCTCTTTATGCACCGAGATAATTAAGGAGATTAGTTCCTGAAGCTTCAGTGAGGGTGATGACTGGCTTCCAGAAGCTGGGCCTTACTGCTTCATATTTCCTACTATTGATGGCAAAGCCAAAATTTCTATATAGAAGCAACTTGGTCCAGCAACCCCATTGTCATGGCAGTTAGTGGCTTTTCTTGCAGGTATATTTAACAAGCACATCACTATCACCTTAGATTATATGTTTATTTGGGTAGACTTGGGACACTGATAAAAACGGTGAGACGAAGGACCCCTCCCTCATGCACAACCAGCCTTCGGATTTGCCACTGCAGTTTGAATGCACATACGCTCCTGTTTGTACTTTTTACAATAGAGAAATTATCATTCCCAAACACATGACATGAAGAAAAACTATAAACACCCCCCCAAAAAATGAGCAAGTCAGTGGTCTCAAGATCATACAAGAAGCTGAACAAAATGCTGATAATGATGGAATCCTGGGTGGTAGAAACATGGAGATTTCATTACAGTATTCTCACTAATTTATGCATACTTGAAAATGTTTATACCAAAAAGAGGAAGAGAAAGAAAGGATAAGAGTGAGGGGGAAAGAAAAAAAGAAGAAAAGAAATAGAAAAATAGACAAGAAAAAAGAGGAAAGAAAAAAGGAAAGGACCAAGAAAGGAAGGAAAGAAAGAAAAAGAAAAATGAAGGAAGGAAAATAGGACTTAAGTCCTACCAAAAAAAAATGCAGATAGTTGCCCCTCCAGTAAAAGTCAACAATGCCACCACAAAGAACTTCGCTTTTTGCTCCTGTCCTGTGTCTAACACTGTGCAAACGAGGACAACGTTCTGACCTGACCTTTAACGTGCGTCTTGCTCTTTTGTGGAAATCGTCTCACCAGTTGCCTCAGTTCTTGGGAAAAATTTTGAGTCCCTTTTGAGAGGTTCAGCGTCAAGAAGCATTTCGATCCAGCCAAGAGCAGAAAATCAGATCTCTGTGGGATCAGAACACCCAGCGTCCTGGGTCCTCTGCGGATCTTCTTTGTGCCCCCAAAAGGCAAACCCAGCACAGCCACCTCCCAGCCACGTCACAGACAGCCAGGTAGAATCGTATTTTAGGGATCCTCTTTGCAATCATCATCATGCAGACGCTTTTCATTTCTTAAAAATCCCTCTATCCTCAGCAGGCTCAGAACTGCACGTCAGCTTTTCTTTTCTTTTCTTTATTTTTGTGTTTAGAAGAAGGATCTATTTCATTTTCGTTTTCTTTTCTTTTTTTTTTTCTCCCCCCCAGTGGTAAGACAGAATTTATTTACAGAAAAGAATACAGAAAACACTAAAGCTCCTGGTAGAGGGAGAGAAATCAAGTGGGGAGAGAAAAGTTCTTCCGTTTCTCTCCCCGCCTTTCCCCGTCTCCCCCTTTAGGCCTTTAGTCTCAGGGTATATATAGGTGTATGGGTTCCTTGGCCAGGAAATGAACGAACACAGTCCCTTCCACCGGAGACCGGAGCAAAGTGAATGAATGTATCAATGAATGGACACAGTCCATTCATGGAATTGAGGCCTAGGAATTTCACATGAAATTGACCTAGGCATAGGAAATGGGGGTTCCGGATTTAATCCTAAGTGTAAAGTGAAGAAGACACGAAGGCACAGGTGTCTCCTCAGCAGTTGTCCGGCCTTTTTGGCTATTGGAGCCTCTGGTGGGGGTTGGAGTTCCCCCTCCTTGCCTGTCATCCAGCCTGCTGGCTCTTCATCTGGCTGCCGCAGCACCGACACCGCCAAGGAGGAGGCGGCAGGTCCACTAGCTCCACTGAGCTGGCTAGGGCGCCAAATATCCTGCATCAATTCTCCCTCTCTGAATAGAAACTCCAACTGTTGTTAGGGAAAAGGGACGAAGACTCGATCTAACTGCTTCCTGCTGTATCTGGCGATGATAGAAGGGGGCAGTTAGGGTTTCTCTGGAGGGAGAGTGATACAGGGGTTTCCTGCACTGGAACCATCTTTATTGCGTGTGGCTTGATGACATTTCTGGAAAACATAAATCTGATTAGTATAATCAGTAATAGGCAAAGGTAGAACAGCATCAGATCAGAAGCACTTATTCAGTGATGCTAAAAGAAAACCATATTAGGATTTTTCTTGCTGTTTCCTAAATGATAACTTCAAACTTTCTTTTGGCTCACAAGTGTAGGTGGTCTGTAGTTGGCTGTCTTCATTGCCTGCCTCTGTAGAAGATGGAGGGTTCCAGGATTTCACTCGTGAATGACGTATGCAGGAATCGACTCCTATAACTTTAACAGTAGAAGAAGACAAGATAAGGGCGGCTCCTGTGGCTCAGCGAGCAGGGCGCCGGCCC
>CAUYON010026369.1:0-14247 GCA_963573935.1 Arctocebus calabarensis | reverse complement strand
AGCCTCAAGCTGTCACCCTGGATGGAATGTTGTGGCATCACAGCTCACAGCAACCTCCAAGCCTGGGCTCAAGCGAGTCTCTTGCCTCTGCCTCCCAAGTAGCTGGGACTATAGGCGCCTGCCACAACGCCTGGCCATTTTTTTGGTTGCAGCCGTCATTGTTTGGCAGGCCCGGGCTGGATTCGAACCTGCCAGCTCAGGTGTACGTGGCTGGCGCCTTACCCCGTTGAGCCATAGGCGCCGAGCCCATTCCACAAAAATTTATTGAATTTCTTGTATTAGTAGGGGCACTAGAAAAAAGCACACAGTTCCTGACCTCAAGGCCCCCAGAGTCTGGTAGTAACAGCAACAAACAAATACAAAAAAAAAAAAAATCACTGAACTGCACATTTAACATTTGTGCACTTTACGATATGTAAGTTATGTCTCAATAAAAATGCAAATAAAACCAAAATTTTTGCATGCAATAGGCTTCTATAAATCAAGAAAATTAATCTTTGGATTGTCATAACACTTTTTTTGACAGGCTACTCATTTTATATACTTATTTTTCTGTGAGTAGAATGAATTAATTACAAGTAATAACATTGGATCAGTCACGCTTCTCTTGAGCATAGATCTTTACTGTAATCTGCTTCCAAACAATTTTTTTGTTTGTTTGTTTTGTTTAGCAGGCCTGGACTGGTGCCAACTCGCCACCCCCAGTGCATGGGGCCGGCATTCTAATCACTGAACTATAGTGGCCCCTTCTGAACAATCTTAGATAATAAAATTGTGAATTTTAAGAGATGAAGAGTTGCTTAGAGACTTCTTCAGGGGCTCTTAACTTTTCCTGCCACATAGATCTTTTAGAAACTCTGAGGAAAGCAGAACTATAGACTTCCTCCCCAGAAATGTCCATATGAACATGCATTTTGGATTAATACACCACTGGAACCCATCGTGGGACCCACTTAGGAGCCCAAAGATCTCGAGATTCCTCAGAGCTAGCCCATTCCTTTTCTTCACATGAAATAAATAGACCCAGAGAGGGAAAACAGCCTTTTGGGGGACCAAAGAAAAGACAGAACCCAAGCCTTCTGTCACTCACACATTTATGCTGTTTACCCCATTAAATTCCCTCTCCCCCAAAACCTCCGTCTGTGGAGCCCCTGAGTTTAGAAGAACTTCCATACTACCTTGTATACTATCCTTTTAACTGGATCAAATGAGAAGCTGGTCAAAGTTTACCATTTACTTTTTGGAGAACAATAGATACAAAGCTGAGTTCCTTACAAAAATGGTGGCATTTCTCTTTTATTTCTTCCTTAGACTACCCCCAAACCCAGAACCAAAATTACAATTAAAAGGATGAAGTCTCTCCTTTTCAGTTTGTTTGTTTTGATGAAATCAACTCTAAAATACTGCTTATATTTACACTCTGAAATTTAAAACTTTGTTCTTCATTGATCTTTGTAACATTGGAAGGATTAAACTTATTCTTTGGTTTACAGAATACAGTAAACCAAATACAGTGACCAAATACAGTAAAATACCAAACGAGTGACCAAATACAGTATAATTCCAACCTGACCCAGACAATTTGTGCAACTTGTGCCCACTCAGTTTTTCAGTTTGGAATAAGATTCTTGCTTCTGGTCCAAACAGAATGTGAAAAGTGAAAGAGGACCCAGAAAGCCTTTTCTTCTGTGTGGAAGTCCTGATCCTAAATAGAGCAATTAATAAAAGGGTTCCAGGTTCAGCCTACAAGTTTCTTAGAGTTTAATGTGCTCTAGATGAGATGGAGAAATTGCACAGACCTATTAGTAGCCCTGCAATAGAAGCACATGTATATGCATTCTATCTGTAAAGGTTTTGCTAGGTACTTGCTAAACTATTCCTTCTCCACAATCATCTTTTGTTTTTCTGCTTGCCTGGATGATCACTCTTTAGTCTTATTACTGTACTCATTTTATGAATAAGCCAACAAGTTTTCAAGGGCCAAGGCCACATACATAACTTGTAAATCATGAAACTGAGCATCAGATACAAACATCTGCCTGTCCTTTCTGGGTTCGAACCCCCAACTCTGGAAAAATAAATAAGCGGAGATACATTGAAGATTGAGAAGTATATACCGTTGGTTGATTGGTTCCTCAGGCAAAGATTTTTCCAGATATTGTGTGGTTGTATTTGTGTGAAATCTCCAGCCTCTCTCATTGATGGAAGCCAGGAGGGACACAGGGAGTAGTGAGGAAGTTACCAGTAGGAACAAGGCTGAAGGGACGAGACAGGGCGGGGATGGGACGGGGACGTATTTTACCAAGTGTGTCGGACGCTTCTTAAGGGTGAAGGCGCCAGAGCTTTCCCCCACTCTCGGCGGCCCGGACCTGGACCCAAGGGCCTGCCGCGGACCGCCTCCTTGTGGCGTCCCGCCCCCACTGCCGCGCTGTCCAATCAGCGGTACGGCAGGGCGCTCCGCCCCTCGGCCGCGGCCTTATAGGGTTCCGCCGGGCGCGCCTCCGCTCCGCAGTTGTCCGGGTCCGGGGCTGTGAGGGTCTTTCCTGCAGCTGCCGCTGCCACCGCCCCTCTCCGTGTTCGGTTTCCCCCATCCCGCTTACACCGCGCCTCTCCTCTGTAGTCGCCCGCTGAGCGCCACAGCAGACCTGGGCCCCTGGTCCCTCCCTCCTCCCGTCCCTCGGTGTCCTCGGCTGGCCGGAGCGATGCGGCTGGGCCCGGGGCCCGCGGCACTGGGGCTGCTACTGCTGTGCGCCGCGGCGGCGGGCGCCGGCAAGGCCGAGGAGCTCCACTACCCGCAGGGCGAGCACCGCAGCGACTACGACCGCGAGACGCTGCTGGGCGTCCAGGTGAGGCGTCCAGGCCGGGGGCTGGGAGGGCCTGGCCTCGCACCGCCGCCGCCGCGGGCTTTGTCCCGGGACAAAGGGGGGCGGCCGGGCTAGGCCTGGTCGGGGCAGCCTGACAATGGGGGCCGGGCGGGGCATCGCTCGCTCTGTGGGTCTGGGGGACCCCGGGGCCTGTAAAGCCTGAGGATATGGCGCGGCCAAAGGGCTGGATCCTTTCTACTGTCCGGACCCCGGGCGGGATCTCAGAGGATGCGTAGGGCTTGGAGAGCAGGTGTGGGTCACCCCAAAACCCCTCGGCAAAGGAGGCTTCTGGCAGCCCTGTTTATCTCCACCATTTTGCCCCGCTGCTAGTAATGCTTGACTCTCCTGTGCATCGCTTCCCCCAAAGGAAGAAGTCGATGAATATGTTAAACTCGGCCACGAAGAACAGCAAAAAAGACTGCGGTCGATCATAAAGAAAATTGACTTGGACTCAGATGGCTTTCTCACTGAAAGTAAGGACTGTCCTAGACAGCTAACAATGGAGAAATCCTTTCATAGGAAACAAACGTGTTAAGTAGGAGTTAAAGGTTGAATGTAGATCGCTAGTGTTCCAACAAGTTAAAGTACTATGAGAAGGAAAAAAGGACATGGAGAGTAGATTTTATCCCTGGAAATGTTTAGACAGGGAATACCAAGTAAAACTCAGAGCTTTCTCCAACAGCATTGACCCTGGCTACGTACAAGTCATACCTGGAGACACCTTCCTCACATGACTTTTGTCAGTGTCAACATGATTCATTTTAGAAAAATAGGCCCTCAAACCTTAAGACCTTAAATAATTTGTTGCTCCTTTGGTCTCTACTTCATTAAAATTTCAAGAATTTGCTTCTTTTTATAAGCTAGTAGGAAAAGACCTGTTGCATGTGAAATGTGTTGTTATTTTAACATTATAACAAAATGTTAGAGCTGGTTGGGGCTTTGGAATCAATCTTCGTGGTTTTAGGTAGGTTCTCCAGTCAGGAATGAAATGCACAAACTATTAAAAGAACATTCTAAATAAATTGTTTTGCCCCAGTGTTTAATTCAAGTCAACATCCCAAATTGATCTTCAAAAAAATCCCAAAGGTTATGACTGTGACTAGAAATTAGCTATTTTGCTATAACTCTCATTTAAATGCTTCTCAGCATCCAAGGAATGAAGTTGCTGGAGAAAATTGGAGAATGGTAAGTTTAAGATGTGCTGTCAATGAAGTATTCACATCAGTACCCTCAGGAATATTGAAGTTTTTTTCTTCTATTTTAACAGTAATGACAACAAAAACCTTTGTACTCCGGTTCTTCTATATGAGAATAGATACATTTTTGGTTATAGTTGAATGCACAGGGAACAAGTTGATTTTGAAGACCGGTACCTGTCAGCACCTAGATAGGTTAAAAAAAAAGTTAGTAGTAGGCTTTAAAAAAAAAAATTTAGAGTTAGATGTTTTATGACATATTAGTCCAAATTTTTATTTTACAGATCAGAAAAAAGCTTGAGGCTGGCACCTATAGGTCAAGCAGCTAAAGTACCAGCCACATACAGCAGAGCTGGGAGGTTTGAATCCAGCCCAGGCCTGCCAAACAACAATGACAACAACCACCAAAAAATAGCCAGGTGTTGTGTTGGCCACCTGTAGTCCCAGCTACTCGGGAGGCTGAGGCAAGAGAATTGCCTAAGCCCAGGAGTTAGAGGTTGCTGTGAGCTGTGATGTCACTGCACTCTACCCGGGGCGACAGCTTGAGGCTCTGTCTCAAAAAAAAAAAAAGAAAAGAAAAAAGCTTGAGATGGTAAAGTGCTCGCTGATGGCACAGCTGAAGTGAGAACCCACATTTCTGATTGCTGTTTCATTTTGTTTTCTACTATGGCACCATGATCTCTTAAATTAACTGGATACAGAGGTGTCACATATAAGTCCATGCATAATTTTTATAATATCTAACACCACAGATAAGCAAAACAGTCCTCCCATAATCTGTATGTGGCCCATGGGCGGCAAGTATAAGAAAGACATGCTTCTTAAGGATGCTATCATTCTTACTTGTGGACCCTTAAGAGAGTTTTGGTAATTTGTAGTTTGAAGGACAGAACTAGACTGAGAGTTTACATACAAAGTGAGTTTACATGAGAGTTTGATAGAATAATTCAGTAGGAGTGTAGGCTTTGAGGTCTAACATGTTTGAATCTGGACTCTCCTATTAGCTGTGAAGCCTTGGACTTTTCTGAACTTCAAATTGCTGAAGTATAAAATAGTGATGATTATAATTGTCTTGTTGAAGATTAGAGACAACGTATATGGAGGACCTAATAATGTAGTAACTGATCAGTAATAATAGTTATTATTCTGTCTGTCTTTGCTTCTCTATTCACCTGACTGCTCTCAAACCAATAGAGGAGTACCACTCTTTAAACCAAATGGTAGGTTACCTGTAAAACCAGGTGGCATACTCATGCTGTCCTCATTAATATTCATGTTCTTAGCTCACTTTTTTTCCCTATAATGCAGTATGGTAAATATTTCTGTGAATTGATTTTTTAAAAGTAAATCTGAAAGTGGACATTGGAGATAAATTCTCCCTAGTCTTGAGGTATCAAGAAAGGTAACAATTGTAAGAAGGGCATATGCTATTCATAACTTGGCCAAAATTTTCTCCAGATGTTTTATGACATCTTTAAAGGGAATATACTGTAACAGTGCTTCTCAAACTTCAGCAATTTGAATACCTTTTTGCAATTTAGATCGTATCTACTTACCATTTGATATTTCCTTAATATAGTTTTGGTTCAACTCATAAAATTTATTTTAAAGGAAAAGTTTATTACCTTTATAAATGGAAAACAGTATTTTTTCTCACATATTAAGTAGGTAGTTACTCAAATATTTGTATGTCCTGAGAGATATGTAATAATGAGGCAGAGTTACCTACAATGTTTTGGAAAATATTTAAAAAATAAAATGTTGGCCAGCTGGTAATTAATTTAGCAAATACTTAGAGAGCCAGGCATTTTGTAGGAATTTGGTGTAAATAAAACAGACCCAAACTCTTTGTACTTATGGAACTCAAATTCTACTTAGATCACATGTTATAATATTCTTAGATTTCAAATAGGTCTCCTCACCGCCTACCCCTATTTCTATTAATACCCTAATACTGCTAGACCAATTCTCACTCAGTATTTGCAAATATGAAAGATTTTGTCTTCTTTCAGAGAAGGTTTAGAAACCTTCCTCCTTTATGTACTGTTACATTTTGTTCTGGGAAACTTTCTTAGGTGAACTCAGTTCATGGATTCAGATGTCTTTTAAGCATTATGCTATGCAAGAAGCGAAACAACAGTTTGTTGAATATGATAAGAACAATGATGGTAGTGTGACATGGGATGAATACAACATTCAGATGTATGATCGTGTGATTGACTTTGATGAAAACACTGCTCTGGATGATGCAGAAGAGGAGTCATTTAGGCAGGTGAGTACAGGTGGACAAACTGTTCCTTGTGATCATGTCAGTTCCCTCCTGCATGAATGAGCTCAAGAGGGCCTGAGGTCTTAGACTGGATCGCTTTGTTTTCTAGGCAATCGTTTGTTCCACTTCAGTAATCATTTTGATGGTTTCCTTTCTAAAGCTAGATTTAGGACTCTTACTCTGGATTGCCTAAATTATACTTTCTATTTTTCTCAGCTGTATCATTTAATAGTCCTTTGCTTTTTTTGTATTTTGAATATGTATTTCAATAATTTGTTTTTAACAGTTTTATATTTGCTAAGAAGGCTATGGTGGCCCATTTTTAAGCACATAGTTTTATATAACTCACTTTTAAAAAAATGATAACTGGTAAAATGCATACAGTCAGTTCCCTGTACCAATGGGTTCCAAATCTGTATGTTCAACAACCTTAGATCAAAAATATTTGATTACTGTGGCTCATGCCTGTAATCCTAGCACTCTGGGAGGCCAAGGCAAGTGGATTGCTTAAGCTGAGGAGTTCTGGACCAGCCTGAGGGAGAGCAAGACCCCATCTCTAAAAAAAATAGCGGGGTATTGTGGTGGCCACCTGGAGTCCTAGCTACTCTGGGGGCTGAGGCAAGAGGGTCTTGAGCCCAAGAGTTGGAGGTTGTGGTGAGCTATGGTGCCATGGCACTTTACCAAGGGTGACAGTGAGACTCTATCTCAGAATAAATAAATAAAATAAAGGAAATACTAAAGGTAGTTCTTTAGGCAGAGAAAATGATTCCAGGTGGAAGCAGAGATATGCAAGTAAAAATGAAAAGCAATGAAAAGGGTAAATATGTGAGAAATTATAAATGAATATTGGTTTTGTGAAAATCATATCTTCAGGGCAACGATAACATCAGACAAGGTAGGGTTTATGACAAAAGCTCTATTAAAGATATAGAAAATACTGTGTAATGATAAAATTATAAATTCATAGTCTCAAAATATGACAGAAATTGATAGAACTTAAAGAAATACACAGCCATAGTGGTATAGTTGTTTAGATTTATGAAACATCTTTCAATAACCAAAATATCCACATAGATATAAAACATCTGTACAATTAACAAATGTTATTAATTAACATCTATAGAAAATTGCAGACAGCTTCAGAATACAGATTTCTTTTCCCCATTGCACATGGGTGGGAATTCTTTCAAAGAAGGCAATTTGCAGCAGGCGTGTGAGGCGTGGCCTCTCTAGCAGAGCAGATAATAGATAATGTCTGTTGCCATGCCAGCCATACACTGTTCCAATTCTACTTTTAAGTGAGGGCCAGGCAGGAGTTGATTTAGCCAGATCATGTGGGATACCTCCCACTTTGGGAATGAGTAGAATTTAAGAGTAGAGACCAGGTGTTACCTTTTGGAAAGGAGGTCTCAAAGGTCTAGCTTGTTACACTCAATTCCAAAATAGACTGTATTTTCCCAGAGGTCACATGAATCCAAAAGAAGCAGCACTGGAGGCGGGAAGTAGATGTGCCACCAGGGAGATAGAAGATGAGGAAAAGCATATCAGGCAAAAGCGAACTGATACAGGAAAAACTCCTGAGCTGGAATGTGAATATTTACTGAAGGTTTTTAGGAGCTTCCCAGGTCCTGTAGGTCATTCTAGACTGTTTCTCTGTTGTTTTTTTGTGTGTGTTTTTTCCTTTTCTTTAGCTCTTTCATTGTTAGTAGTAGCTTCCTTTGTATCCCTTTTTGGCCTATCTGCCTGCTATGGCTTGAATGTCTTTGTCCCCTCCAAAATTTATGTTGAGTCTTTCCATCCCCGCAGTAGCAGAGCTGAGCCAGCAATGCCCTCCCTCTGCTCTCCAAACCTGCTCTATGCCACCGTGAGGGAAAAGGTCTTCTCCTTTGCCAAGGACTTGCTGGCTGGGGGTGTCACTGGGGTCACCTCCAAGATGGTCGTGGCCCTAATCTAGCAGTCCAAGCTGCTGACACAGGTGTAATAAAAACAAATATATTTGAAAAAAATTGCATCTGCACTCAATATGTACATTCTTTTCCTTATTCCTTAAATAATAAAGTATAACTAGTTACTTAGAATTTAAATGTAATTGATATTATGGGTAATCTGGAGGTGATTTAAAGCATGCAGGAAGATGTACATAGGTTTACTCTGCCATTTTATATCAGGGATTGAGCATTCTTATATCTTTTTTTTTTTTTCTTATATCTTAATATCCAAGGAATGTCCTGGAACCAGTCCCATGGGTACTGAGGGAGGACTATATAACAAATTTACCATCTTAACCATATTAAAATATATAGTTGAGTAGTTTTACATACATTCACATTATTGTGCAATCCATCTCCCAACCTCTTTTCATCTTGCAAAACTGAAACTCTACGCTCATTAAACAATAAATTCCATTCCCTCCTCCCACCAGCCCCTGGCAAACCACCTTTTCTTCTGTCTGTAGGAATGTGACTACTAGGTAACCCACCTGGGTAGAATTGTACAGTATTTGTCTTTTCATGACTGGCTGTTTTACTTAATATAATGTCCTCAGGTTTGTCTATGTTGTAGCACATGTCGAAATTTCATTTTTATGGCCAAATAATATTCTATTGTGTGTACAGGTTGAGTATCCCTAATCTAAAAACCCAAAATCTAAAATGCTCTGAAATCTAAAACTTTTCTGAGCACTGATATGATACTCAAAGGAAATGCTCATTGGAGCATTTTGGGTTTTGGATTAGTGATACTGAGCTGGTAGGTATAATGCAGGTATTCCAAAAGTCAGATTTTTATCTGCAATCCAAAACACTCCAAGCATGTAGGATAAAGTATAGCCATCCTGTATATATCAAATTTTGTTCATTCTTATTTTGCTAGACCCTTGGGTTGCTTTTTAACCCAGTGTTTTTCAACCTTTTTTATCTCACAACACACTTGAACCTAACTTCCTTGGCACACTTAAATTATGTTGATTAAAAAAAAAAAAGTAAAAAAAAAGAATATGCTTACTGTGCTTTGAACTTCTTTTGAAAATAATTTAATTAGTGATGTTTAAAAACTTTCATAGCACACTGTTTGAAAATCACTGCTTTAACCTTTTGGCTATTGTGAACATGAACATGGTGTGCAGACTTCTTTGAGATGCTGCTTTCAATTCTTCTGGGTATATACCCAGAAGTGGGATTACTGAATCCCATGGTAATTCTATTTTTAATTTTTGGGGAAACCACAGTACTATTTTCCGTAGTGGCCACATCATTTAAAATAACTCGTTTTTGAAGATTTAGTATACTCTGTGAGTTTTATTATGTCTTGTGGTTTAATTTGTTGAAATATATGCTGCTTAATTAAGCAGAGCTGAGGAAGACAGTTTTTATTTAAGAATTAATAGGAATCTTTTAAGACCTCTAAGAAGTTTGTTAAAGTTTATCGATACAGATGACTGAGCTTAAGAAGTTGCTATTTCAAATACTTTCATATTTCAAAGATTTTAAACAATTTGCTGTAGAAATTAACTTATATTAAAAGCATCACTAGAGTTCTGGAACATCTCTAAAACCAAACCACAGTGTGATGACTTCCCTGCCAGGGAACAATAGAGGAGTGAAAGACTATTTTAAACTCTTACTAGAATTAGATTCTAATGATAATTTTTTGCCCCTATCACCTAAGAGATGTAATTACTATATCGTCAAAAAATAATAGGTCTGGTGCGGTGCCTGTTGCTCAGTGGGTAATGTGCTGGCCCAATATACCGAGGGTGGTGGGTTCAAACCCGGTGCCGGCCGAACTGTACCAAAAAAATAGCCGGGTGTTGTGTCAGGCACCTGTAGTCCCAGCTACTCGGGAGGCTGAGGCAAGAGAATCGCCTAAGCCCAGGAGTTGGAGGTTGCTGTGAGCAGTGTGATGCCACGGCACTCTACCAAGGGCGACAAAGTGAGACTGTCACTAAAAAAAAAAAAAAAAAAACCAACCAAAAAAATAGGTCTGTATTATTGGGAGAGGGTAATGATGGTATTGAGAAGAAAACCTTCACTTTGAAGAGATACATGAATCATCAATAAAAACTATTTATGAGGAATTCATTTTTTTTTTTTTTCTTTGAGGCAGAGCCTAAAGCTGTCACCTTGGATAGAGTGCAATGGCATCACAGCTCACAGCAACCTCCAATTCCTGGGCTCGAGCGAGTCTCCTGCCTCTGCCTCCCAAGTCCTTGGGCTCAAAACTAGCATAAGTTAAATACAACTCACATAGTAGTTAATGTACTTGACTAACAAAATGCCTGGGCCCCAAGGAAAAAATTTTTCTTCAAATATGGGAGTCAGTGTGTTAATGCTGTGTTCTCAGCCAATTAGTACATGTCGATTCTGAGACTCTACTTTTAAAGAATGAGTTAGGTGAATCTTTTTTGTTGTTTTTTTAGAGACAGAGTCTTACTTTATTGCCCTCGGTAGAGTGCTATGCCATCACAGCTCACAGCAACCTCCAACTCCTGGGCTTAGGCGATTCTCTTGCCTCAGCCTCCTGAGTACCTGGGACTACAGGTGCCCACCACAACACCCAGCTATTTTTTTGGTTGTTGTGGCAGTTTGACCTGGGCTGGGTTTGAACCCGCTATCCTTGGTATATGGGGCCAGCGCCCTACCCACTGAGCCACAGGCACTACCTGAGTTAGGTGAATCTTAATATTCTAAAGGAATTAATGGATCACTAACATGAACATTTTCTTTTTTCTTTTTTTTTTTTTTTGAGACAGAGCCTCAAGCTGTCACCCTGGGTAGAGTGCTGTGGCGTCACAGCTCATAGCACCCTCCAATTCCTGGACTCAAGCGAGTCTCTTGCCTCTGCCTCCCAAGTAGCTGGGACCACAGGCGCCCGCTACAACGCCCGGCCATTTCTTTTTTTTTTTTTTTGGTTGCAGCCTTCATTGCTGTTTGGCGGGCCCAGGCTGGATTCGAACCCACCAGCTCAGGTGTACGTGGCTGGCGCCCTAGCCGGTTGAGCCCCAGGCGCCAAGCCAACATGAACATTTTCAATGGAAGTCCTATTGGTTATTCTTTGACAGTCTGAAATATGTCTATCTTCATGAAGTTCTAATCATACTTTTTTTAGAATTTCGTAAAGTAACCTTCTGTAGTCCTAGCTACTCAGGAGGCTGAGGTGAGATGATCCTGTAAGTCCGAGAGTTCAAGGCCAGCTTGGGCAACATAGTGAGACCTTTACTTATAAAATAAAATAACCTCCTAAAAATGGATCTGTCGTGTAAAGATGAAACCAGAAACAATATGTTATCCTTCAAAATGAAAAAAAATAATTGTAATTGTAGTGTTCTAACAGGAAGAAATGATCAACACTTCAGGTTATGGATACCACAATTGCCTTGATTCTATCGTTACACATTGTATGCTTTATCAAAACAGCACATGTATCCTCAAAATATGTACAACTATTATGTATCTAAAATTAGTTAAAAATAAAAATTTTTTAATAAAAAATAATGGGTAAGTAATGAATCTGTCTCAGTTAAAGTTATAGGCCAAACAATATACCATAAAAGTTACGTGGCTGGGTGCCGGTAGCTCAGTGGCTAGCACGCAGACCACATGCACCAGGGCTGGCAGGTTCAAACCTTCCTCCAGGACTGCCAAACAACAATGACAACTACAACAAAAAAAATAGCCAGGCTTTGTGGTGCGCACTTGTAGTCCAGGTAGTCCTAGCTACTTGGGAGGCTGAGGCAGGAGAATCTCTTAAGCCCAAGAGTTGGAGGTTGCTGTGAGCTGTGACGGCACGGCACTCTACTGAGAGTGACATAGTGAGACTCTCAAAAAAAAAAAAAGTTACAGACCAAATAGTATACCATAAATAAATATTCATACAAGTAATTGGATATCAGAATAAAGTTAAATTTTCGATATGATGTCTATTAAAAGACAAGTCAACCCAATACATAAATTTTATCTTCTATTTAATAAGTTTCCATATAGAGAATAGAAATAACCCGACTCTTCCAAGCTTTGAAATGCCTAAAAATTAGTCAGCATTTTCAAGCAGGATCATTAGTTTGGGGACCTATCTGGCAAAAGTTCAAGTGCTCTTAACTTCAAAAGTCAGCTGTGAATGTGCACGTATAAGCAGTATTTACTTACGTAAAATATAACCTTGCATGTGGCTCATCAGAATTTTTGAGACCTAGACTTTTGCTCTGGTATCACTGATTATGTATTTCCTCATGTAAAGTCATTAGTCTACCAAAAGATGGCAGTTTTGCTCCTTACATGTTTCTGTCACAATATAAAAATAGCAATTATGGTATTTTCTTTTTATTACTGTGCTAGCATACAAGGTTTTTCATACAGAAGGAAACAAAGAATGTTGAGGCTTTATGAAACTAACCATCTTTTTCTTTATTTTTTAGGAATTTGCTACTTTGAAAAAAGTCTGTTTTTAGCTTTTTAAATTTAACTTGAGCTACTCTTAAATTGTGTTCCTCAAATACCTCTGAAATGTGAACCAGAAAGCTTTTTTTTTAATCTCCATTTGTTGAAAGAGATCCTTTCTTTCCATAGGCAAATTTGGCCAAATTTAGCTCCCTCTGCTGAAACACTGACTTTTTTTGCTCCAAATTGAAGGGTTCTTTCATAAGGAAATCTAAGCACTTGGTACTTTGAATAGTGGTTCATTCAAAAAGAAATTGATTGACTCAACAAAGTACCTCAAATTCTTGTCTACTTTCCCCTCAGGTTAAACTTGAACATAAAATGCAAATTATATGGTCTACTTATTTAAAGTTATGAAACATTAAGTTAAAAGCAGCTATTTGGAACTAAATTATTATTTTTTCTTTTCTGTCATGATTGAATATAACTGGCTTGTGAAGTCTGGATGTTTATTAGACAAATTCTTTGGGGGAAGAGATGAGCTTCTTCACTGTAAATCAATAATTGTAAAAGAACTAACTAGTGTTAGTGACTGTTACCTAACTTTTATCCTAAGAAACTGTAAAGAACATTTTTTTCCAACTTTGAAACACATAAGCTTCTAAAATATTTGAAATTGGTGCTTTAAAAAGAAGTGCAACGTAATACATATCAGTTTATAAGAAGAAATGCTATTCCCAGAAATTTTCAAAAATAGAAATTATGCAGGATTAGCAACATAACACTATTGGCTTCCAAGGCTCTTGGTTACAGAATTATCTTTGAAAGATTTATCAAAAGCAGACTTGTCCCTAATAGTTCATGAACCATTTTACTATTTGAACATACTTTAAAAAAGAAAGAAGAGAAGAAGTGAAGATGATGGAAGAGAAAGTAGAAAAAGGTGTGGGTTTAAATAGCCTCATAATGGGATCCATTTAAACTTTAGATGTATTTGTCTAAATATACAGAATTAGTATACTAGGTACATATACTAATAGAGTGAGATTCTCAAGAGGACTATTTTTCAGAAACTTTTTTCTTTTTTTTGAGACACAGTGCAGTGGGGTCATCATAAGTCACTGCAACCTAAACTCCTGGGCTCGAGTAATCCTGCGTCAGCCTCCCAAAGTGCTTGGATTACAGGCAGAACCCACTGTGCCTGGACTCAGAAATAATTTTTAAAAGCCCTGTCAAGATTAAACACATGGGCTGAATTTATTGCTTTTTGATCATTGAAAAAAAGTATTGAGGCTTGGCGCTTGTGGCTCAACGGGCTAAGGCGCCACCTATGTACACCTGAGCTGGCGGGTTCGAATCCGGCCAATGATGGCTGCAACCAAAAAAATGGCCGGGCGTTGTGGCGGGCGCATGTAGTCCCACCTGCTTGGGAGGCGGAGGCAAGAGACTCGCTTGAGCCCAGGAATTGGAGGTTGCTGTGAGCTGTGATGCCACGGCACTCTATCCAGGGTGACAGCTTGAGGCTCTGTCTCAAAAAAAAAAAA
>CAUYON010026368.1:0-13684 GCA_963573935.1 Arctocebus calabarensis | reverse complement strand
TTGAGACAGAGCCTCAAGCTGTCACCCTGGGTAGAGTGCTGTGGCATCACAGCTCACAGCAACCTCCAATTCCTGGGCTCAAGCGAGTCTCTTGCCTCCGCCTCCCAAGTAGCTGGGACTACAGGCATCCCCCACAACGGCCGGGCATTTTTTTTTTTTTTTGGTTGCAGCCGTCATTGTTGTTTGGCGGGCCCTGGGGCTGGATTCGAACCCGCCAGCTCAGGTGTACGTGGCTGGTGCCTTAGCCCGTTGAGCCACAGGCGCCGAGCCCGGAGACAGCTTCTTAAATCTGAACCTCTGCTAGCTTCCACGTTTTTTTCCTGAAGCTTCCTCTCTTGGCCTTCATAGTATGGAAGAGAGTAAGTTTTGCTCTAGGTTAGGGTTTGGCTTAAGGGAGTGTTGTAGCTTGTTTGAACTTCTGTCCAGACCACTCACACTTTCTCCATATCATCAATAAAACTATTTCACTTCCCCCCTTCTTCTGTTCACTGGAGCAGCACTTGAAATTTCCTTTAAGAACTTTCCCTCCAGGAGCTGGAGGTTGCTGTGAGCTGTGATAGTACAGTACTCTACTGAGGGTGACAAACTGAGACTCTGTCTCTTTAAAGAAAAATAAAAAAAGAACTTTTCCTTTGCGTCCACAATTTGACCATTTGGTGCAGGAGGCCTAGCTTTTGGCCTTCAACATGCTTTTCTCCCTAAGCTTACTGATTTCTAAGAGTTTTTTTTGTTTTGTTTTGTTTTTGAGACAGAGTCTCATTATGTCACCCTTGGTAGAATGCAGAGGCGTCGCAGCTCACAGCAACCTCAAACTCTTGGGTTCAAGTGATTCTGTTGCCTCAGCCACTTGTAGCTGGGACTACAGGCGCCTGCCACAATGCCTGGCTATTTTTTTGTTTTTTAGCAGGCCTGGCTGGGTTCGAACCCACCAGCCCTGGTGCATGTGGCCAGTGCCCTATCCCCTTAGCTATGGGCGCTGCCCTGATTTCTAGTTTTTGAGATGTTATTCTTCCTTTCATTTGAACACTTAGAGGCCATTTTAGGATTTTGTTTGTTTGTTTGTTTTTGCAGTTTTTGCCCAGGGCCAGGTTTGAACCCACCACCTCTAGTATATGGGGCCGGCGCCCTACTCTTTAGAGCCACAGGTACCACCCTTTTTTTTTTTTTTTTTTTTTTAAGTGAAAGTTGATCCATTTTTTGACTTTGGTAGAGTGCCATGGTGTCAGGCGCACAGCAGCCTCCCAACTCCTGGTGCTGTGGCGTCACAGTTCACAGCAACCTCTAACTCCTGGGCTTAGGTGATTCTCTTGCCTCAGTCTCCCAAGTAGCTGGGACTACAGGCGTCTGCCATAACACTTGGCTATTTTTTTGTTGCAGTTTGGCTGGGGTCAGGTTTGAACCCGCCACACTCAGTATATGGGGCCGACGCTCTACTCACTAAGCCACAGGCGCTGCCCATTTTAGGATTATTAATTGGCCTAATTTCAGTCCAGACACAGTAGCTCATTCCTACAATCCTCGCACTGTTGGAATCCGAGGCTGGAGGATTGCTGGAAGCCAAGAGTTCCAGACTAGCCTGAGCAAGAGTGAGACTCTGTCTCTACTAAAATAGAAAAAAATAGGTGTGGTGGCATGCACTTGTAGTCTCAGTTGCTTAGGAAGGTGAGGTAGGGGATCCCTTGAGCTTAGGAGTTTGAGATTGTGGTGAGGTATGATGAGGCCATTGTCTCTAGCTGGGGTGACAGAGACTCAAAAAAAAGAAAAAAAAAAAAATCTGGGCCCTGTGGCTGTATAGTCCAAGCATTCTGGGAGGATGAGGTGGGGAGATTGCTTGAGCTCAAGAGTTTAAGACCAACTTGAGCAAGAGCAAGACTCCATCTCAACTAAAAATAGAAAAACTAGTTTGGTGATATTGTGGGCACCTGTAGTCCCAACTATTTGGGAGACTGAGGCAAGAGGATCTCTAAGCCCAAGAGATTGAAGTTACTGTGAGCAGTGACGACACCATGGCACTCTACTTAGGTCAACAGAGTGAGACTTTGTCTCAAAAGGGGGAGCTCATTTTAATGTTATGTTCCAGGGAACAGGGAAGCCCAAAGAGAGAGGATGAATTATACATATAATACTGAAGTTGAGGCTTTTAGTGTGCAAGTAACCAGAATAGTGTACTTTTTACCCAATAGGTAACATTTTCTTTTTTTTATCCCCTACCTCCCTTCTAACATTTCATCATCTTAGTTTCCAGTGAAGGACAATAAATTTAAAGTTTGTCCTATAATTTGACCAATCTTAAAACAAAGTAAAGCCAGTTCTGTACTCATTGAAGTTGACAGTTTAGAGTTCAGCTTTTTACAGGCCTGTAGATTCTTTCTAAGTGGAGTTAGAAAGAATGGATTATTTTGTTGATTGATACAAAGTAATAGCCCAAACAATTACCTTCAGAGTTGCTGCTGTTGCTGTCTGTTGTGCTTTTGAAATCTACCTACGAGTAGGAATCCTGGCTCTTTTTGGACTGTAGAGGGAGAATAAATTGAGATGGTAATGATGATTGGGGACTCACAGATGTTGACATTTGCAAGATGCCATTGTGTTTCTAATCTACTATTTACCCCTATAGGTTTAATGTCTTCATTCAGCAAAAATGTGGATTCAGAAAAGCACCTCGGAAGGTTGAACCTCGAAGATCAGACACAGGGCCAAGTGGTGCACCATACAAGAGAAGTGTCTTGATTCCTCCTGTGGAAGAAACAGTCTTTTATCCTTCTCCCTATCCTATAAGGACTCTTATAAAACCTTTGTTTTTTACTGTGGGGGTAAGATCTCATATCACTAGGAGTTACCTAGTTACACTGCAGGTGTAGTGTTAAAGTTCTGTTTGTCCCTTTTGGGTTCCCTTAATGTTAGGACAGGTGGAGGGGGATCAAAAAGATCTTAAGTAGCTGGGCTCATGAATTCTGACTACAGAATATGAATTTAATAATTGCATTTAGAAACTGACTCAGTTACATAAGCCCTGGAGAAGAACCTTATGAGTTCAGTATGGTATTTCAAAGGATACTAAGTTGGCATTTTGAATTTTAGTTGAAAATTTGTTGGTGGAAATAAGCCCCAGTGTACTGTGAAGTTAATAAACCTGGAAACAGTAAAATGTCCTTTTTAGGGCAGCTCCTGTGGCTCAGCGAGTAGGGCACCGGCCCCATATACCGAAGGTGGCGGGTTCAAGCCCGGCCTCGGCCGAACTGCAAAACAAAAAATAGCCGGGCGCTGTGGCGGGCGCCTGTAGTCCCAGCTACTAGGGAGACTGGGTCAAGAGAATCGCTTAAGCCCAAGAGCTGGAGGTTGCTGTGAGCAGTGTGATGCCACAGCACTCTACCCAGGGCGATAAAGTGAGACTCTGTCTCTACAAAAAAAAAAAAAATGTCCTTTTTACCTCTTAGGTTTCACTGTGCCAGGTGTTCTGTGGTTTGTCAAAGCAATGAAAATGAAGTTTGTCCTTGGAAATATGTACACATCTATTTCCCTTTAAGATTTATTTTGTAATATCTCTAATTTTATGTAGTTTACAGGCTGTGCATTTGGATCAGCTGCTATTTGGCAATATGAATCACTGAAATCCAGGGTCCAGAGTTATTTTGATGGTATAAAAGCTGATTGGTTGGATAGCATAAAACCACAGAAAGAAGGAGACTTCAGAAAGGAGGTAAAGATAAACATTGCTATCTTTGTTCTAATTAATCACAAATTTTTTTGTTGATATATAATAAATGTACATATTTTCACAGTGCAGGTGATATTTTGATATATTCATATATAATCAAATCAGGGTAATTGTAATATCCATTACCTTAAATATTTATGCTGGGACTATTCAAATTATTCTCTACTAGCTGTTTTGAAATATATAATAGATTATTGTTTACTATAGTTGCTTTACTGATAACCCCAATCTTTGAAATCTGGTTATTTATGAAGTGTTTCAGTTAATGGCAACATTAGATTAATAGATGTCAAGTCGCTGCACTAAATACTCTTTTAGAGTCCTTTTATCACAGAATATATTAATGTTTTGTATGTCTGGTGGTGGTTTGTTTGACAGAGTTCCAAGAATTTTGTCCTATCCATGTGCATCAAAAATCACCATAGATGGTTGGTAAAAATTAATGTTGTAAGGGCCCATTTTAAGCTCCACTGAAGTTTAAGGGCCACTATTGTATTAACTTACTGGACTACTGAAGAGCATATATCAGGATCAGTGGGAGTTTTTCGAAATATACACTATAAGGGTAGAGCTACCAAGTAGATTTTTTTTTTTAAATTTTTTTTCTTAATTTGTCTAATAATTTTTTTTACTATTTGTTTATTGTAGTAAAATATATATAACAAAATTTGCCATTTTAACCATTTCAAGTATACAATTCAGTGACATAAATTACATTTAAAGTGTTTATATACCTCTGCTAAATACCCTCTGAGTGGTTCAAGCTATGCTCAGATGGCATGCAAAAAAAGAAGTACTAATGTAGAGATTTTAGAGCTTGTCATTACTTTTTATGCAAGTTGATGGCCATCCTTCCTCTTAAATGATTTTTTGTTGCTGTTGGTGAGATAGAGTCTCACTCTGTGGCCTAGTCTAAAGTGCCATGGTTTCATCTTAGCTCACAGTTATCTCAAACTCCTGGACTCAAGTGCTCCTCCTGCCTTAGCCTCTTGAGTAGCTGAGACTTTAGACGCCTACCACCACTCTCAGTTAATTTTTCTGTTTTTTTGGTAGAAACAGGGTCTCATTCTTGCTCAGGCTGATCTCTCACTCTTGAGCTCAAGGGATCCTCCTGCCTCGGCCTCTATTACCGGTGTAAGCCACACCCGGCCTATTTTTTTTTTTTTTTTTTTTTTGTAGAGACAGAGTCTCATTTTATCACCCTTGGTAGAATGCTGTGGCATTACAGCTCACAGCAACCTCCAGCTCTTGGGCTCAGGTGATTCTCTTGCCTCAGCCTCCCGAGTAGCTGGGACTACAGGTACCCGCCACAACACCTAGCTATTTTTTTGTTGCAGTTTGTCCAGGGCCGGGTTTGAACCCACCACCCTCAGTATATGGGGCCGGTGCCCTACTCACTGAACCATAGGTGCCGCCCTACACCCGGCCTATCTTAAATGATTTTCAAAAAATGCTTAGATCGAACATAAATTATTTATTTTTTCAACTTGCCAAACTCATTGAGCACTGAGGCTTTAAATTAATGTGTAGTCACAGATCTATTTGGTTTTCAAGTGCCTTTGTTTCCTATGACACACTTCCCTCTGATTCAGAGAGTGGGTAGATCTCCTCTTTATTTTTCCACCTTATTTTATTTTATTTTATTTATTTGTTTATTTTCTGAGACAGAGTCCCACTATGTCATCCTCAGTAGATTGCTGTGGTGTCACAACTCACAGCAACCTTCAACTCTTGGGCTTAAATTTTGCCTCAGCCTCCCAAGGAGCTAGGACTATAGGTGCTCACGACAACGCCTGGCTATTTTTTTTGGTTGAAGTTGTCATTTTTTGAGACAGTCTCACTATGTCACCCTCGGGGTTGTCATTATTGTTTAGTTGGCCCTGGCTGGGTTCAAACCCACCAGCCTGGGTGTATTATGGCCAGTGCCCTATCCACTGAGCTATGGGTGCTGCCCATATTTTTCCACTCTCTAGAACAATGTTTCTGGCCAGCAAGAACCTGAGAAGGAAGCCTTGGGTTTTCTTTTTATCCTAGCACTGTAATCCTGTAATCCTAGCACTGTGGGAGGCCAAGGTGGGTGAATCAACTGAGCTCATGAATTTAAGACCAGCTTGAACAAGAGTGAGACCTCATCTCTAAAAATAGCCAGGCATTGTGACGGGTGCCTGTAGTCTGCTACTCAGGGGGCTGAGGCAAGAGGATCTCTTGACCCTAAGAGTTTGAGGTTGCCTTGAGCTATGATGCCATGCCACTCTACTGAGGGCCACAAAATGAAACTTTGTCTCAAAATAAATACATAAATAAATAAGAAAAAGGATTTATTCTTCCTTGTTTCCCCATAGATACATTCAAGAAGCATGAGCCTTATCTCTGTTTAGAGAGGCTTTATGCCAGAATAACAGTGCATAATATTTACAGGTGAAAATGACATTAACTAGCAGACTTTTATTAAGAACACTGTATTTAAGAAGGTAGTCAAACCTAAGGAATTATTTGATCCCTTAGAAAGCTACAGATTTTTAGCACATCTTTACACTGTGAAGTTTTGATATTCAAAAGTACCTCAGTGGTTCTTGAGAATGGCACAGAGTGACAGAGTATATAATCTTCATTCAAAGATGGATTTGTTTATAATAGAATTAAACAAGTGCTAGGTTATAATATATAAAATCCACACCCATTAAAGAAAATTGAAAAAGTATATAATGTGGACAATGAAAGTCCTAGGAATCTTTTTCATACCATTACATATGCAATGAATAAAAAGTCTAGGAACCTGTGTACAATTTAATTACAATTACAGAAATGTAATTGCATATGTACTCATCTATAATTTCTTTTTTTTTTTTTTTTGAGACAGAGCCTCAAGCTGTCACCCTGGATAGAGTGCTGTGGCATCACAGCTTACAGCAACCTCCAATTCCTGGGCTCAAGCGAGTCTCCTGCCTTCGCCTCCCAAGGTGCCTGCCACAACACCCGGCCATTTTTTTTTTTTTTTTTGGTTGCAGCCGTCATTGTTTGGTGGGCCCAGGCTGGATTTGAACCCGCCAGCTCAGGTGTACATGGCTGGCGCCTTAGCCTGTTGAGCCTATAATTTCTTTTATCCTGGATTTCTTTTCTATAACAATTTCTGGTTCAATTTCATAGTTAGAATATATTCTTTATTTAAAAAATTTAATCATGGGAAATTTCAAACAAATGCAAAGTAGAATAGTATGATGAACCTCTGTCATCCAGCTTCAGCAATTACCAACACATGGTTCTGTTTTTTTGTCTGCTTCTCTTTCCTCCCCTTCCTCCCCATCACTATATTATTGTAAAGCAAATTCTAGGCATATTTTATCCATAGAATTTTCAACATGTACCACTGAAAAATGAGGATTCTACTTTCTTTCTAAACTTCAATACTGTCATTACACATTTTTTTTAAAATAGCAATTTAGTAGCAAATACTCTTGGTTAGAATTTTTTGTGTGTGTGTGACAAGAGTCTCACTCTATTGCCCCAGGCTAGTGTGCCGTGGCCTCAGTCTACCTCAAAGCAACCTCAAACTCCTGGGCTCAAGTGATTCTCCTGCCTCAGCCTCCCAGAGTGCTAAGGGTTATAGGTGTGAGCTTTTGGTTAGAATTTTATTATGATTATGATTATGATTATTTTAATTCTAAAGTATATATAATCAGGAAAGCATAGTACAAACAGAATGTATCATTGACAGTGAATATTGAACAAGAAATAAATACTATGTTACAAATACTTCTATAAAACTTAAAGGATTAGAAAATAGGGCAGCACCTGTATCTCGGGTAGGGCGCTGGCTACCTGCGCCAGGGCTGGCGGGTTTGAATCTGGCCGGGCCTGCTAAAACAACAGTGACATCTGCAACAACAAAAAAAATTGCTGAGTGTTGTGGTGGGTGCCTGTAGTCCCAGCTCCTTGAAAGGCTGGGGCAAGAGAATCACTTAAGCCCAAGAGTCTGAGGTTGCTGTGAGCTGTGACACCATGGCACTCTACCCACGGTGACAGCTTGAGACTCTGTTTCAAAATAAATAATTACTAAGGTTTTTGACAAAACTTGGGTGGGATATTCTTGAATTTTTTTCAACCAATACTTTACTTTGTTTTCTCTAACTGAAAGGTTCAAGGGAACCCCCCCACATAACAGGGGTTCTTTCAGAGTAAGATAGTGACATCTTGGCGTTGTAGAAAAGGGATCCTGCCTCCTTTACCACAAATGCGTAAGAGCTAAGCAATGAGTGGTATCAGCTAACAATAACCAGTATTTGGAATATCTTCAGTGGCAGGCCTTGCTGTGATTTCTCATGTGTCTCTCATGTTCTCATTAATTTGCCTAAGGTCTCAATAGCACCAAAGCCTATTATGGTACCATCCACCAGTGGGTGATCAACCAGGGCAAGCTTATGGATCAACTGGGTAGGACCCCAGATAGAAACAGCTTAAGCTCAAAGTTACTTTATGGTATAGATAACGTAAATAAAAAAGGAAATAAGAAATAATGACTATTTTACTACAGTCAGTGGAATCACTACTTCTAGGAGACACTTTTTCACTTCAACTTCTAAGGTCTTTGTCATTTAGCTAGTGCAATTTCTCACTGATGGAAACTGCAGAGGGAAGAGACTAAACCTGCAACTAAAGTAGAAATTAGAAAGACCTAATTTTTTTAGTACCTATTTCTTTCTTTTTATGTTTCTGTTAGACTTAACAAAAATACTACAAACTCTGAGCTACAGCAAAATTGATAATCCTTTCAAAAGTTGAAATTCATTTCAGAATATATTAGCTATCGATAAGAGCAAGAAAAGAATGCATTCAAAAGAATAGAAATGTAAAATGTGAAAAGGTAGATAACATAGTTTCATTTTCAGGTTAAATTACCCGCATCAATATTTGGAAACAGCGCCTGTGGCTCAACAGGCTAAGGCACCAGCTACGTACACCTGAGCTGGCGTGTTCGAATCCAGCCCGGGCCCGCCAAACAACAATGCAACCAAAAAATGGCCAGGCATTGGGGCGGGTGCCCGTAGTCCCAGCTACTTGGGAGGCAGAGGCAAGAGACTCACTTGAGCCCAGGAATTGGAGATTGCTATGAGCTGTGATGCCACAGGACTCTATCCAGGGTGACAGCTTGAGGCTCTGCCTCAAAAAAAAAAAAAAGATTGGAAACAGAGCTAGTGTCTGCTTGTTAAATGAGATAAATGCATCCAATGTTAACTCAATCTTTTTTTTTTTTTTTTTGGCCGGGGCTGGGTTTGAACCCGCCACCTCTGACATATGGGGCCGGCACCCTTCTCCTTTGAGCTATAGGTGCCGCCCAACTCAATCATTTTAATGGAATGCTTAATGTCAGCGGTCACAGGGTGCTGCAGTGCAACAATGTGATCTTTACATTTTACATCATCACCTAACCACATCTGAATGATGCTCATACAGTCTTTGTTCTTGGCTGAGAGAAATTTGTCTAGGAAGGGCAGCCTGCTAAAGAGATGCGGTCATAGTCCTCACACATGGATATCAGTGTTGCTCTGCACTTCAGGTGTAGCACACGTGATAATTAGCCAGTTTTGTTAATGGCATGTCTGACAGAGTTGTCAATGGTTCCACTGACTTCCCTACCTTCAATATGAAGGATGTGGATGTTCATTAAGGCAGCAGATGTAGCCAGAGCCAGGACATCAAACTTGTCTCCCTAAACAATCATGATATCAGGCTTCAGGCGATTAAGGACATCTGGTAGCTTCACTAGAGCCAAGCCTAGTGACTCCAGCATGACTGCGTCATCTTCCCTCTAAGGATAGTGTGCAGCCTGGTGATGATATCAAAGTCATCTTTTTCAATCACGCAATACGTATTTCCATAGTCATTTGTCAGGTGAGAGCCAACAACCACCACATCCAAGTTCAAAGAATTCAGGTTCTGTTTTATTGCCAAATGTGATTGGGGCAAGTTTTGAATAATCTGCATGGTTGCAAGTAGCCACGCAAACCCAAAGCTTTTGATTATTCCTATTCTTCTTCATAACTTGTTCTTTTCATTTTGAGAGATTCTTAAAATAGAGTTCCAGGTCCTGTTCAGAGGCTCCCTCCTGTGCAGCCACCACTCTTGCCACATTCCTCTCGTGAGAGCCTAACCGAGAACCAGAAAGCAGGTGGGGCACAAGCCTGCCCCTTGGTTTCCGCAACTCAGGTGCATGGGTCGATGACTCTTGGTCAGGATTTTAAAACTATGTGAGACCTTGGGATAACTAAGTACTTAGTTGGTACTTGGTAGTATCTCATATTGTGCTAAGGGCTTTACATTGTTGTTATTTCTCATGACAACACTGCTTGATATTTACTGTTGCCTCATTTTATACATCCAGAAACCGAAGTTTAGAAGTAATTTGTGTGAGGCCTGAGCTAATCAGTGCTTCTATGCAGAGAATGTTGGCTGTCTGGCTATAAAACAGATGCCTTTTGTACTTTGCCACATACTTATTATGTCTGTGATCACCAGTGATTTTTTTCATATGAGGATTCTTTTATGTACAAGGTATTTCCTTTTCGGATTTTCATTTTCCTAGCCTGAAACTTCATATACGGTGATATGCAATTTTCCTTCTGTTTTAGATTAACAAGTGGTGGAATAACCTTAGTGATGGCCAGCGGACTGTGACAGGTTTGTGTTAGCTTACACATTTTAGCCATTCAAGGGAAGAGAAATCAAACCAACAGGTACAGTATGTCACAGGCAATGGCTTTTGTACCATGCTTACCAGTGGTTTAGAAGACAGTCTCTATACCTCTAGGCTAATATAATAGTATAAAAAGTAGTGTGACATGAAGGTTCGTATGATGCTCTGGGTCAGTTGTTTTCTAATTTTGATCTAATATGGTATCGATCAAATGATCAACTTGTAGAGTAGCTTGTGAAATAGCTTATGGATAGTTATTACTTCCCCTATTAACAAAACCAAAGACCTCGAGTAGGTGCCTTCTCTATGCAGGGTACTTTACTACAGCTTCCCTCCTCCTCCCAGAGTTGCTTACAGAGTAGTTGTCTCCCTTTTTACAGATCAGGAGACTGACTTTCAGAGAAGGAACTTTTCGAAGGTCAAACTGCTAGTAAGTAGTAGAGCTGAGTTTCAAAACCCAGGTCTGTCTCATTCTGTAAGCCATTTTCTCTCTTCTCTTCCATGCTGTTTATAAAGCCCTCTTTAAATGTAAGCATGCCATGCATGTCCCCATGTTAATTTTTGTTCTTTATAAATTTTTATAGAAAAACAGATCTTGGTAACACTTCAAGGTAACACTTGTGCAGTATTTTAGGGAATTAGTTATTTGAGAAACGTGGGAAAAGGGATTTGTAAGTTCTTTAACAGTTGTGTAAATAAGAAAAAATTATTTCTAGAGAATTGTGAAATCTTGCTTTTTCTCAGATATGAGTATACTTACTGGTACTTCTAATTTTCTGTACCTATGTAACTGGAGAAAAGGTGTTTATCTTTTTTCTTTTTTTCTTTTTATTTTTATTAAATCATTGTGTACATTGGTGCAATCATGGGGCACAATGTGCTGACTTCATATACAATCTGAAATATTTTCATTGAACTATTTAACATAGCCTTTATGGCCTTCTAATCACTATATGAAGACATTTATATTACATTTAGTTGTTTATCTTTTTTCATTCAAACTATTTCCTTACTCTAGTACAGCGGTTCTCTACTTTCCTAATGCTGTGGGCCTGTCACGACCCACAGGTTGAGACTGCTGCTCTAGTAGAAGGTTTGATTTTTCTGACCTTGTTGGAACCTAATGTGGCCTTCAGGCTTACAAGTTCAGATGTTTCCTTCAGGAAGTTTCTTTTTTCTGAACACATTGCAGTCTTTCTCTTTTATAACACAACCTGCCTTATGTAATGGGACATGTAGCATTCTTGAAGGCAACATAGGCATTTTGAGGACAATGATGAGTTTTTTATTGTGTTCTGGCACCCAGCACATACCATACATACAGTAAAGGTACTCACTCAGTTAACATCTGTCGAGTGAGTGAATGCTGAGTGGAATCTTGAACACGGGATTGATGTTTTTCAAAGTATGTTGCCATACCTTAGACTGTAGAATTAATTGGTCAATCAGTTTTTAATCTGATTATTTCAAAGATAGTGCTATAATAAGTAACACATGTGTTTTCACTGATATTGATGTGTTTTGTGTGTTTGCTTATTTTCTGAAAGTAACCAAAATTACCAGAATTCCTTTAGGGTAACAGGTTTTGATTTCATTCAGTTTTCCCTTTTTTTTCTTTTTTAAGGGACAGAGTCTCTGTTTATTGCCCTCGGTAGAGTGCTGTGGCGTCACAGCTCATAGCAACCTCCAACTCCTAGGCTTAGGCGATTCTCTTGCCTCAGCCTCCTGAGTAGCTGGGACTACAGGCACCTGCCACAATGTCTGGCTATTTTTTTGTTGCATTTTAGCCAGCGCCGGATTCAAACCCACCACCCTCAGTATTGGGGCCGGTGCCCTACCCACTGAACCACAGGCACCACCCCCTCATTCAGTATTTTCAAAGCATTTCACAATTAGTTGATACTTCATATTCTTTGAAGGTAGTAAAGATTTTATGCCATTTAACATAGGAAGAAATCTGGGATCACAATTTAAAACCTTTTCTCATGCCAGCGAATAGTTTATTCAAAGAAGCCAATATTCAGAGGTAATTAAAAAATCAGATTTTTTCTTTTTTTCATCAGTCATTTTGCATGAAGGGCATAGCAATAGACAGATACTTGGGATCTGTCCAGTAACTTGAATGTAAAGTGCTTTGGACAACATAAATGGGAATGGCCACATATTCAGACAGCAAGGAGTCTTCATATGAAGCTTTTGGTGGAATAGTGAGGAATCTTTATAATCTACTAGAGCTTTCATGCTGTCACTGTCTATGTGTGAAAACTATAAAGCAGAGAAGCATACTAGTCAGTCTTCCAAAGCTTTTAAACTTTCTAGCTCAGAACTTACCAAATTCTTTGAAAGGAAACAACAAAGATAATACTTGGAACAACCATCATCTAAAGAAAGAAAATGGGACAGAGTAAATCTGTTGCCATATAAATCTATTGTCTGTTAAAACCAGGAACTGAGTTCACCTCCCTTAGGGTCAGTCTACAAAGAGCATTGGCAAGGGCTAAGCAAGGCAAGCTAGACTAACTGGCTCCTCTGAAAGGAGATAAGACCTGACAAGAGAAGCACCAGTTTATCCTTGAGAATCTCAGTGTTTAATTAATTGTTAAATTATAGATATTGTAAAGCTAGGATCACTGCTACAAGAATGATTATTTTCTATAAGAGAAGTCTATGGATACCAAACAACTTAAAAAGCATTTCTTCAGCTTTTAAAAAATTACTTGGATAACCTAACAATAAAGATAAATTAGAGCCTGGGATGGTAGCTCAGACCTTTGATCCCATCAACTTGTGAAACTGAGGCAGGAGGGTTGCTTTAAGCCAGGAGCCTGAGACTAGCCTGGGCAACAGAACAGTAAGACCCCTATCTCTGAAAAAAGTATAAAAACTAGCCAGGCATGGTGGCAATGGTTTGTAGTCCCAGCTATGTGAAAAGCTGAAGTAGAATCGCTTGACCCAGCCTAGGCAACAGAGCAAGACTCTTGTCTCTAAAAATAAATCAAAAAGTAAGGATTTGGTTCCTATACTGAACAATGCACAGAGAAGTATTATTTTCTGGAAATAGGTTATTTATTACTCTTTTAAAAAAAAATAGTCCAATTATATTTCTTTTTTTTTTTGTAGAGACAGAGACTCATTTTATCACCCTTGGTAGAGTGCCGTGGCGTCACACTGCTCACAGCAACCTCCAGCTCTTGGGCTCAAGCGATTCTCTTGTCTCAGCCTCCCGAGTAGCTGGGACTACAGGCGCCCGCCACAGCGCCCGGCTATTTTTTTGT
>CAUYON010026367.1:0-10298 GCA_963573935.1 Arctocebus calabarensis | reverse complement strand
ATGTGCGTTCCTCGACCTTGTCTCTTGACTCAGCTCCAAACCGTTGGCTTTCTTGCTAAATTTCTGTCCTTTAACTCTCCTTCTGGGCAGGAGCGTCTGCAGAAAGCTGGCTACAGACCGCCATCTTGGCTCCTCCCCCCTCAGCATCCTTTTCTAATAAGAACGCGAAAGAACATAGGCATAGGTGGCACATTTCTTAAATTGATTGAAGCCATCTATCAATAACAAACCCACAGCCAATATCATACTGAATGGAGTAAAACTGAAAGCTTTTCCACTTACAACTGGAACCAGATAGGGATATCCACTATCGCCACTACTGTTCAACATTGTTTTGAATGTTTTAGCCAAAGCAATCAGGCAAGAGAAGGATATTAGGGGTGGGGCATCCAAATGGGGGGAGAAGGGGTCAAGCTCTCTCTCTTTGCTGATGATTTGATCTTACACTTAGAAAACCCCAGAGACTCAATCATAAAACTCTTGGAAGCAATCAGGAAATACAGTAACATCTCAGGGTATAAAATCAATGTCCATAAATCAGTAGCCTTTGTATACACCAATAACAGTCAAGTTAAGAGGCAAATCAAGGACACGATTCCCTTCACAGTAGCTTCAAAGAAAACGAAATACTTGGGAGTATACCTAACAATGGAGGTGAAGGATCTCTCCAAAGAGAATTATGAAACCCTATGAAAAGACATAGCAGAAGACATTAACAAATGAAAGAGTATACATTGTTTGTGGCTAGGAAGAATCAACATTGTTAAAATGTCTATACTTCCTAAAATAATCTATAGATTTAATGCAATCCCCATTAAAATACCAATATAATACTTTGAAGAACTAGAAAAAATAGTTCCTCATTTTGTATGGAATCAGAAACTATCCCATATAACCAAGATACTATCCCATATAACCAAGGCATCACTCTATCAAACCGTAGGTTATATTACAAGTTCACAGTGATCAAAACAACATGTTATTAGCAAAAAAATAGAGACATAGACATATGGTACACAATAGAAAACCTAGAGATGAAACCAGCCTCTTATTGCCATCTGATCTTCATTAAACCAAACAAAGCATAAGTGGGGAAAAGAATCCCTATCCAACAAATGGTGCTGGAAGAAATGGATAACCACATGTAAAAGACTGAAACTGGACCTGCACCTTTCACCACTTACAAAACTTGACTCAAGATGGATAAAAGATTTAAATCTAAATCTTGTAAAAGACTGAAACTGGACCTGCACCTTTCACCACTTACAAAACTTGACTCAAGATGGATAAAAAATTTAAATATAAGACATGCAATGGTAAAAATCATAGAAGAAAGTATGGGAAAAACTCTTGATGATGTTGGCCTGGGGAAAGACTTTATGAAGAAGATTTCAGTGGCAATTGCAACAACAAAAATAAATAAATGGGACTTAATTAAGCGGAAAAGCTTCTGAACAGTTAAGGACAGAACAATTAAAGGGAATAGACAACCTTCAGAATGGGAAAACATATTTGCCTGTTACACATCTGACACAGTGTTGATAACTAGAATCCACAGAGAACTCAAATTAATCAACAATGAGTAAACAATCCCACCTATCACTGGGCAAGAGGGAATAGAACCTTCTCTAAAGAAGCCAGATGAATGGCCAACAAAAGCATGAAAAAAATGCTCATCATCTCTACTCATTAAAGAAATGCAAATCAAAATCACCCTGAAATACTACCTAACCCCAGTGAGAATAGCTCATATCACAAAGTCCCAAAGTTGCAGATGCTAGCCTGCATGAGGAGAGAAGGGACTTTTACATTGCTGGTGGGATTGCAAATTAATATTACCTCTTCGGAAAGCAGTATGGAGAATCCTCAAAGAACTCAGATTAGACCTCTCATTTAATCCTACAATCCCATTACTAGGCATCTATCCAGAAGAAAAAAACCATTTTATTTGCACTAGATTATATATACCAGCTCACTTTACAATTGCTAAGATGTAGAAATAATCCAAGTGCCCATCAACCCACAAATGGATTGAATGGGTTAATAAAATGTGGTATATGTATACCATACCAGCCATAAAAAAGATGGAGAGTTTACAAGTTTTATATTAACCTGAACGGAGTTGAAACACATTGTCCTTAGTAAGGTATCACAAGAAAGGAAATGCAAGTATCCAATATACTCAATACTAATATAAAGCCAGTTGATGAACTAATACATGTCCACACAAGAGAAAAACTCAATTCAATTGGGCAGTGCCTGTGGCTCAAAAGAGTAGGGCGCTGGCCCCATATGCCGGAGGTGGTGGGTTCAAACCCAGCTCTGGCCAGAAACTCAAAAAAAAAAAAAAAAAAAAAACTCAATTCAATTTAAGTTGAGGGGAAGGGAGAGGAGGGAGTGGAGAAAGGAGAGGGGGGAGGGGGACTTGTGTGCACCCACCTAATGGGCATAATGTAAGGGGATATGCACCCCTCCTGGGGGTAGGACACACCCCCCCAAAACAAACAAAAAACTTTAAGAAACTTGTTTTCTCCCATACTATAACCCTCTGGTTTACCAAGTGGGGTACCTGTACCAAATTTTTGGATAAACATTGCACGATACTAGAAAGCTTCCCTACCCCTCTGATGTAGGTGTCTCTTGTCCTTTCCCCCCAGACAAGAAACCTACTTCATTCAATAAGTTTCTATTCATTCTGTGTGTGTTCCTGGCCTCGATAATAGGTGTGGCTTCAACACTGTAGGTGGTAAGAATACACAGCACTCACTCTGTCTTAGAGGGGGTCTCAATGCTTCACCTGTTAGCTAGAATAATATTCACAGCAGCCCTCTGACATTGGTATTATCATCATCTCTATTTCACAGATAAGGCTACTGAGGCAAAGAGAACACAAACAACTCTTCACAAGTCATGTCATCAATAAGTAGCTAAGGTAGGTGTCTTCAGTGGCTTGTTGTTCTGGCTCTGGCAGGCCCTCAATAAAGATTCGTTGAGTGAATGGATGAACTAAATCTGTTACTTGGCGTCTTTGTCCATTTTGGGTTGCTTTAACAAAATTTATAGAGAAGAGAAATGTATTGTTTACAGTTGTGGAGACTTAGAGTGCAAGGTCAAGGTGCTGGTAGGTGAGAGCCTGGCCTTTCTCTTTCAAAGATAATGCCTATTGCTGCATCCTCTGGAGGGAAAAAGTGCTGTGTCTTCCTGTGGCTGAAGGGCAAGCTTCAGGAATGCTGCACAAAATCTGGTTTATAAGGGTTTAATCCTATTTCTGAGGGAGAGGCCCTCTTGGTCCCATAAGGGCCCCACGTCTTACAATGGATACAGTGCCTATTAAGTTCAATACCTGAATGTTGGAGGGGACACATTCAAGCCATAGCATATGATTAACCAAAAAGCCAGTCAGAGTTTAGGACTATTATATGGTGTTCTAGAATTATAGAAGCCTCACAGCACAGTCTGCTTCTCTGAAGGGTTAGGATCTGTTTCACAAACAGCCTCCCCCCAACCAGCTATTAAAGCAGTACTCTATTTAAAAGGAAAGAAATGCTATTATTTGGTACTTCGCCTGCAGAGAAGCATTAACTCACCACTAGACAGAAATGAACGCCCTCTTCCTCTCTCCTGGGCTGCACTCCTCGCTGAAACAGTACCAAAGATTCCAGTGAGTGCTGTACGTGGACCAGGAATGGGTTAAGAGCTTTAGGCGCAGTCCTGAGGCACCCTTAGGAACAGATGATTGCCTTTCTTTTTCCTTTCTCCTGGAGGCAAATATTAACTCAGCCAGCTCCTAGAATTTATTTGTGCTTAAGATAAATTAACAAGAACCAAAGAGCCACTCTCAGGTGTTGGTAGCAGGCTAGAGTGCCTGAGGACAGTAATCCATTTCAATTCCAATATCACTGCCTTTCAGGCCACATGGTGGGAGCCCACAGAGTTTGCCATGGTGCCTGGGCCAAGCACCTCGCAGGCTTCTGGAGCTGGGAGCCCCTCACACTTTGAGGCTTTAATATAGTTTTCTCTGCTTGCTCGCCTGTACATAATTGTGAGAGGCACCAGAGCAAGAAAGAATAATGTGACCTTCCAGCACTGTGAAAACAATTGTGTCCTCTATGAGTTTTAGGTTGAGCGATGATGCAAATTAGGGCTTTAGCTTATTCTTTAGGGTGAAGCACCTGAGACCTTGAGTTACCTTGATGATATTTCATCATTATTTCCCTATACCCAGTAAGAGCTCTGCCCTGCCCCCTTCTTAATTAAAGAATTCCAAGTCCTTGGAATAAAATTACCTTGGGTGTTCTCATCTCTTAACCCAGTTCAGCCCCCTTCCCATCACAGCATAGATAAGGATCAAAGCACATCCTGATCTGACCAAAAGCCAGAAGAATTTATTTCATGCCCATTTAATGAGTATTTATGGAACATCTACTAGATATCTGAAGAATTTTGACAGATCCTCCTACCCCATGCTAGACCCGGGATAGCAGGCAAGGCAGAGAAAACCTGGATTTTATGTCTGATCCAGCTCTGTGAGCTGGGCAAATTAATTTCTCAGTTGCTTCTTCTGCAGATTTGAGATTACAATGTTTATCATTATAATTTTAAATTGGAATATAATAATTGCACATGTTTATGGGATAGAGTGATTTATTTATTTATTTTTTGAGACAAAATCTTACCCTGTTGCCTGGGCTGGAGTGTAGTGGTGTCATTAGAGCTCACTGCAATCTCAAATTCCTGGGCTTAAGTGAGTTTGTCCCCTGGCTCAACCCCCACCCGTGCCTAATTTTCTTATTTTTTATAGAGATGGGGTCTTGCTCTTGCTCATATTGGTCTTGAACTGCTGCCTTCAAGCGATCCTTCCCCTTATGCCTCTAGAGTGATAGGATTACAGGAGTGAGCCATTGCACCTAGCCAGAGCAATATTTTGATACATGAATGCAATGTGCAATGATTGAATTAGAGTACTTAGCATTTCAATCCTTAAACATTCATGATTTTGTTTTGTTGGGAACACTCAAAATCCTCTTTTCCAGCTATTCGAAAATATACAATAGATTATTGTTAACTATAGTCACTATAGAACACTAGAACACTAGTGTCTAACTGTAATTTTTATTCCTTAACCAATCTTTCCTAATCCTCTCTCCCCCTCCCTGTCCCAGCCTCTGGTAACCACTATTCTATTCTTCTTTGAGATCAACTTTTTTAGCTTCTACCTAGGTGTGAGATTATGCAGTATTTATCTTTCTGTGCCTGACTTCTAGTTCACTTAACATAATGTCCTGTAGTCTCATTCCGTTGCTGTGCATGGCAAGATTTCGCTCTTTTTGTATGGCTGAATAGTATTTCATTAGGTGTATCACCACATTACATTTATCCATTCTCTTGTTGATGGACCCTTAGATTGACTTGAGATTATGTGTATACTGTAAGTTTTTTTTAAAATTATTTACTCATTTAACTTTTGTTGTTGTTGTTGCAGTTTTTGGCTGGGGCTGGGTTTGAACCCTCTACCTCTGGTATATGGCGCTGGCGCCCTACCCCTTGAGCCACAGGTGCCACCCATTATGCTGTAAGTTTTAAAACTAATACTTTCCATGTGATGTGCAGCACAAAGAATTACACGGAGTAGATGCTCTGCAAATGTTGGTTCTATGCCACCCCCTTTCCTCCTCTCCTAGTCTCCCTCCTCCCCAGGTACAGAGATAACAGAGATAACTAAAACACAGTCTTTGTTCTTGAGGGATCAGCCCAGTGGGGAAATAGGTTTGTAAGAAGATGAACTCTAACAAAATGTAATAAGTCCGCAGAGAAGCATGAACGTGCCATGGGAAGCCAGAAGAGGAAGCAACTGATTTCCTAATAAAATTAAAGCTGTAGAGACTTCAAAAATCTCTCAGCTTCCTCATTTTAAGGTGAGAACATTCAAATTCAGGGAAGTCACGTGACTTGTTCAAAGTCCTGGCAGGCACATTGTGGCAGGGGTCGGGGTGAAAGCCAGGACTTCAGATTCATAGCTTGTTGCTATGATCATACAGAATATGAGGCAGTGATTGCATCAGAAAAAAAATGAAGACTTTGCATCAAATAGGACACAGGCTGGAATCAGAGTAGATGGGTCTGGAAGCGGGAAGAGAGTTTGGAAAGTGTAGGAATCAGGCACAGTGTTGTGCCGGTAGAGTCTGTGACTGCTCTGTTCTGGGAACTTGAGCACGGTTCATGTTCGGGTGATCCCCACATCCTCTTGGAAAGTAGGTTTTCTGTTCTGGAAGCCAAACTTAAGAGTGACTTCTGCAGGGCAATTTATTCTAAGGAAGGGTATGGTTGAGGGAGAGAGCCAGAAGGAAGGAATATGTCCTTGACATTGGAAACCATCAGGAAGCGTGCAGAAGACTTTGGCAGTGCCAGGTTCTCAAATAAAACTGCATTTGAATGTGGAGAGGGAGTTTCATTTTACTGTGACCCAGATTAAAGCTTTGGATTAGGATGCTTCTAGTAAGTATGTGGGAATTACCCCACCTAAGGAGCCATCTTCAGAGATGCTACCCAGGTCCTGCTCTCTCCCCCACCCCCAGCAGAGGGGGTGGAAATCCACGGACGTGTGTGCACTTTGGTGCAGGCAGCTTCCGGATTAGCCTCTGAAATTGAGGACCAGTTCATCTAAATCCTCTACTCCACAACGTTTCAATTGCATCTAGTATCTGATACTCTAGAGCAAAAGAAGGGGAGCAGCCTAATTATTTGGGTGTTGGAAGGAAGAAACAGCAATAATGATCCACATTCCTCCTAATCTCCCCTGACTAGTTTCACCATTAAAATGCATTTACAATGCAGGTGTTCTAAGAAAGATGGAGTCCTATTTTTTTGTTTAATAGGGAAAATGATCAGAGTTGAGTTGGTCAAAGCAGCAATAAAACAAAGATATGTTGCTTGGCCTCCTCACTCCACAAATCAGGGCAGCTGTCTGAGCTGGTTTCTCCTGTCATTGCCACCCCCTCCCCCCTGGAGCCGATCCAGATCAGAACGGGAGTCTTTTTATTTCTGACTTCTTTTTTTGTTTGTTTTTAAGACCGGAGTCTAAGGTCAGAGTTTAATTATAAGTAGCGACCAAACTCCTTATCTTATTTAGGAAGTCAGTGTTTAACTAATAGCAGAAACAAAAATAAGTCTCTGGCTAGGTTTTGCTGACCCTCACAAGATTGTCTCTTACACTTGGTATGTTTGAAGTCAAAACATGCTCATTCTTGGAGTCTTAAACACCGTGTTGCTATGATTTTTTTCCTGTTTTTTTTTTTTTTTTTGTAGGTGTAAAAAGAAACTAAAGCAATATCCTTTTGGGAAAATGCCCAATGTTTTGGCCAATGTCTACTTTACAATTTATTTCCCAGGACTACATAATTACTGTGAGAACTTTAAGAAATCTCCTGTGGATATGTGTGTTTTTTGGCTTAAGTTTCCTTCCTCAGCAAAAAGGCCAAGAGTCTTGCCTTCAGCACTCTCTTTTTCTCTGCATCCAAGAACATTTAGGATGGGTTCTCTGTGGCTTTCCAAATTCCTTCTTCCTCGGCTGTTCCTATATTCCCTGATTGCTTCATGGGAAAACATGGCAGAATGCTGGGCTTCTGCAATTCTAAGGTTCTTTGGAAATCCACAGAGCAGGGGCTGTGGAAATCTCTGATGTTCTGCTTCACTGGGGTGTTATCAAACATGACAGGTGCCAATGGGCACCTTTCAGCCCTTCTTCAGACTCCTACTGGGCTGGCAGCCTGTGGAGTCTATGCAGATAGTGAACAAGCCTGATGAGCCTGCACATCCAGGTTGTCATCATCTTGGACAAGTCAGAACGGGTAGGTAAAGTGAGTGCAAGATTTGCACAAGCAAATCAGGATGCAGGAGAATGGACTGCAGCACCGAAGACGCCGGCGGGGCTCTCAGCCCTCCCGAGTGTCAGTTCTTTGGCTGCAGGACAGAGCTGAAAATCCTTGCCTGAATTGCCCACTCTGAGAACCGAAGCCAGCTGGATTAAAGTGCTTTGAAAAAGTAAGGAGTGTTGGTGTTTTAAAGCTGGCTTGTGCTGAATTATGGAGGAACTCTTTGGAAATTCTTTTTGATCTGCATAAATGACAGACATTGAGTGTGAACCGTGGAGTTGACATACCTGTCACACATCATCTGTGGGCAGCGATGCCTCACATCTTCCTTCATCTCCTGCTTCCTCTTCTCAGCCACAGCCCTCTGTCCTGCCCATAGCCCGGGTCTCCTGCCAATGAATCTGACTTTTTGTCTTAATAGGTTTTGCTGGACTCTGGTAGCCCAGGGGAGGAGTTTGTACAGTCAAGCAGAATGTTTCTAAGAGCACGTAGACTGTCCAGGGGAATATTCCTAATTCCCAAATCTGCTGCTAGAGAGAAGCAGGAGAGTGAGCTTTCCTGAGATCTGGACATGATTCGAGTATCCAGGGGAAATCAACAATGCTAAAGGGAAATGCAGAAAGGGCAACTGCAGCACAATGCATTTGCATTGGGCACGAGGGGAAGATTTAGAGAAAAGGCTGCCCTTTGATTATACAGAGATACACGGAAAATCAATATGAAAATGGCCATACCGAGGACAGGCCTATTGTGTTGTTTTCTCACCTCAGTTGCTACAAAGGAGGTCAGTGGAGTTGGACCCCTACCTGCAGGTGGCTCCTCTCCTGTGAGAGGAGGAGCCGGCCTTATGGAGGTCTGGGCTCTGACCTCGCCCAGGTCACCCGGTCTTTTTCACAGACTGGGTGGGTCCCTACTGGGAGGCTCTCAACATCCCAGCTCTTCAGTTTCCTCATGTGAGAAACAAGGAGCTGTGCCCAGGCCTGTGTCTTGCAAACCTCTCCTTCAGGAAGCAGAGAGCTAGTTCAAATCTCACCCTTCCCCTCCCTCTTGTATCTTGTCACTGGTTACTTTGTCTTTGTCACTGTGGTGTCCTCAGCACTCCCTGCCATCCTATTGCCTTGTCCCACCCTTGTCTGTCCCTGGAAACCAGTTCTGAGACGACACACCTGAATGGTATGATTTAGGATGGTGGTGGTGGGGTGTGTGTGTGTGTGTACTGTTGGGGGAGGCTGAACCGACTTCTTTCCCTAAATGTCTCATCAGTGCCTAAAATTTTGCCATTGATTATTCCTCCCTCTTTATAAGATAATTTGTCAAAACATCAGAAATCTTGTGAGCCATCGCGTAGGTCTAATCAGTCGTTGACTCTATCAAGCACACGTATAAGATACCAGGTTTTAAGGAGGGTAGGGGGAGAGCAAAGGAAACCAGCCCTTCCCTTCATTCTACATATGGGAGTCCAAAGCTGCTGTTGTTCATCCAGTGGCCTCAGTGTTGACCTCTCATGCTTGTTTCTAAATTGTACCCATCTGGAAAATGACAACTTCTTGTTATTTAAATTTGGGCACATCCAAGTGCCCTATGCTTGTGGGGGTAACATCTGAAACTAGCGGGGCATAACTCGGCTCACAGCAGCTGGTTTTGGGGGTTGGAGTTGGGTGCATTCGAATTTAAATGTGTACTATCAGTAGCTGCTTGACAGGAAAAAAAATCCCCCCCAA
Source organism: Arctocebus calabarensis (assembly GCA_963573935.1). Classification (NCBI taxonomy): domain Eukaryota; kingdom Metazoa; phylum Chordata; class Mammalia; order Primates; family Lorisidae; genus Arctocebus; species Arctocebus calabarensis. The sequence continues at coordinate 706 of CAUYON010026367.1, read as the reverse complement.
ATTTTCTTTTCCTATCCCTAAGGCAACTCTGGTCCAGTGAAAGCAGTAGCTTCTAAAAATGCCAAGACTACAGGTGATAGGACCTGTTCTTCCATGTCTGTGCAGTTTATGTGAGTAGAACATCATTGTAATTTGCTATTGCTCTTCTCCTGGCTCTTGTGTTCTAATACCCAGTAGCCCGATAAGGAGCAAGGGAACTCATTTTCAAATATTAACAAAGTTATTCAAGGGAGCTGCACTTCTCATCACTGCAGTTGGCACGTCTTTTTCGGAGAGCTTGCCTGTGGCTGACAGCCTGGTTGGCACCATCCCACTGGAGTGCTCTGGTGATGGAGAACAGGACTGACAGGATTCAAATGGCCAGATTCCAGACAGTTCCATGAGGGCCACAGTCTGTGAACCGAGGGAGATTGAGGCCTGAGAGGGACATCAGCTGACAGGTCCAGGAAAGGGGGAAGATAGCCAGAGTGAGACATTTAGGGGAAGAAGATTGAAAACAGCTATGAAAAATCCTGAAATAGGGCGGCGCCTGTAGCTCAAAAGAGTAGGGCGCTGGTCCCATATGCCAGAGATGGTGGGTTCAAACCCAGTCCCGACTAAAAACTACAAAAAAAAAAAAAAAATAGCCAGACATTGTGGCAGGCACCTTATGGTCCCAGCTATTTGGGAGGCTGAGGCAAGAGAATAGCGTGAGCCCAAGAGTTTG
>CAUYON010026364.1:0-10130 GCA_963573935.1 Arctocebus calabarensis | reverse complement strand
GCCTCCCAAGTAGCTGGGACTACAGGCGCCCGCCACAACGCCCGGCCATTTTTTGGTTGCAGCTGTCATTATTGTTTGGCGGGCCCGGGCTGGATTCGAACCACCCAGCTCAGGAGTACATGGCTGGCGCCTTAGCCCGTTGAGCCACAGGCGCTGAGCCATAATTAATAATTTTTTTATGCCTTAACTATAGATGCCAAGAGGCATCTTGAAAGAAGGAAGAAAAGATGCAAACCTCCTCAAAACCCAAAATTTCTCCCAAGAAATCAAAGACCCTCCTTGTTAACAAGGCAATGAAGAGTGAGACATTTAAGTCAAACTCCTGGGCCGGAATTGATGGCTCACACCTGTAATCCTAGCACAATGGGAGGCGGGGTGGGTGGATCCCCTGAGCTGAAGGGTTGAAGACCAGCCTGAGCCAGAGCAAGACCCTGTCTCTAAAAACAGCCAAGTGGGCCGTGCCTGTGGCTCAGTGAGTAGGGCACTGGCCCCATACACCGAGGGTGGCGGGTTCAAACCCGGCCTCGGCCAAACTGCAATAAAAGAAAAATAGCTGGGCGTTCTGGCAGGTGTCTGTAGTCCCAGCTACTCGGGAGGCGGAGGCAGGAAACTCGCTTGAGCCCAGGAATTGGAGGTTGCTGTGAGCTGTGAGGTCACAGCACTCTATCCAGGGTGATAGCTTGAGGCTCTGTCTCAAAAAAAAAAAAAAAAAAAGAAAGAAAAGAAAAGAAAAACTGAGGAAGTGGATCACTGGAGCCCGAGAGTTAGAGGTTGCTGTGAGCTATAACACAGCACCCTCAGGCACTCTACTGAGGGTTACAAACTGAGACTCTGTCTCAAAAAAAAGAAAAGAAAAAGAAACAAAAAGACAAACAATTCTGAGATGTGGTACACAGTGGAACAAAAGCACTAGCTGTGTCAGGCTCCCAGACAGCTTGCCAGCCACTGAGGAAAGCCCAACAGCTTACATCCCCCGGCCTGAAGGGTCACAAAGCCAAGCTCTTGACAACAAGAAGACAAAGGCGAATCTTACGATTTTCCTTCTTAAAGACAAACCACACAAAATACAGAAATGAGGAAAACAAGGACCATTCCTGGGAGGCTATAGACCAGTGACCAATGGGTACCCAGAACCAAATTGATAAGAGTCAGATTCAAGATTGTATATGAAACCAGCACATTGTACTCCTTGATTGCACTAATGTATGCAGCTATGATTTAATAAAAAAAAAAGTCAGATTCAAAAGAACAATTCCTTCTGTGGTGCCTGTGGCTCATGGACTAGGGAGCCGGCCCCATATACCGAAGGTAGCGGGTTCAAACCCAGCCTCGGCCGAACTGCAAAACAGAAAAATAGCCGGATGTTGTGGCGGGCACCTGTAGTCTCAGCTACTTGGGAGGCTGAGGCAAGAGAATCCCCTAAGCCCAGGAGGTGGAGGTTGCTGTTAGCTGTGTGACGCCACAGCACTCTACAGAGGGTGATAAAGTGAGACTCTATCTCTACAAAAAAAAAAAAATTCCTTCCTTCCTTCCTCCCTTCTTTCCTTCTTCCTTCCTTCCTTCCTTCCTTCCTTCCTTCCTTCCTTCCTTCCTTCCCTCCCTCCCTCCCTCCTTCCTTCTTCTTTCTCTTTCTTTCCTCACTTTGTTGCCCTAGGTAGAATACCCTGGTGTCACAGATCACAGCAACCTCAAACTCTTGGCCTCACGTGATTCTCTTGCCTCACCCTCCCAAGTAGCTGGGACTACAGGCGCCTGCCACACTGCCCAGGTAGTTTTAGAGATAGAGTCTCCCTCTTACTCAGGCTGATCTGGAACCCATGTGCTCAGGCAATCCACCTGCCTCGGCCTCCCAGAGTGCTAGGATTATAGGTGTGAGCCACTATGCCTGGCCCAGAATAACAAATTCTAATCCTTGCAATCGGAATACATAAAATATAATTTGCTGCAACCTCAAACTCCTGGACTCAGTGATCTTCCTGCCTCAACCTTCCCAGTAGCTAAGACTACCAGTGTGTACCACCTAATTTTTCTTCTTCTTTTTTTTTTTTTTTTGAGACAGAGCCTCAAGTTGTCACCCTGGATAGAGTGCCATGGCATCACAGCTCACAGTAACCTCCAATTCCTGGGCTCAAGTGAGTCTCCTGCCTCTGCCTCCCAAGTACCTGGGACTACAGACGCCCGCCACAATGCCCGGCCATTTTGGGGTTGCAGCCGTCATTGTTATTTGGCGGGCTGGGCTGGATTCGAACCCGCCAGCTCAGTACATGGCTGGTGCCTTAGCTGCCTGAGCCACAGGCGCCAAGCCTACCTAATTTTTCTATTTATCTATTTATTTTCTTAAGACAGTCTTAAGCTGGGTAGAGTGCCCTGGTGTCACAGCTCTCAGCAACCTCAAACTCTTGGGCTTAAACAATTCTCTTGCCTCAGTCTCCCAAGTAGCTGGAACTATAGGTGCCCGCCATAGCACCCTGCTATTTTTTTGGTTGTCATTGTTATTTGGCGGGTCGGGGCTGGATTTGAATCTCCCAGCTACAGTGTATGTGGCTGGCGCCCTAGCAGCTGAGCTACAGGTTCCAAGCCTAATTTTTCTTTCTTTTTTTTCTTCTTTCTTTTTCTTTTTTGCAGTTTTTGGCCAAGGCCGGGCTTGAACCTGCCACCTCAGGTATATGGGGCTGGGACTCTACTCCCTGAGCCACAGGTGCCGCCTAATTTTTATATATATATATATATTTATTTATTTTGTAGAGACAGAGTCTCACTTTATCGCCCTCAGTAGAGTGCCGTGGTGTCACACAGCTCACAGCAACCTCCAACTCTTGGGCTTAGGTGATTCTCTTGCCTCAGCCTCCAGAGTAGCTGGGACTACAGGCATCCGCCACAACATCCAGCTATTTTTCTGTTTTGGCAGTTCTGCTGAGGCCGGGTTTGGTATATGGGGCCGGCGCCCTACTCGATGAGCCACAAGTGCCGCCTAATTTTTCTATTTTTAATAGAGATGGGGTCTCTCCTTTGCTTAGGCTGGTCTCAAAATCCTGAGCTCCAGTGATCCACCTGGAGTGCTAGGATTACAGGCATGAGCCACCTCACCAGGCCTGCTAAGCTTTTTGTTTTGTTTTGCTTTATGGGTGTTTTAAGAGAGCCTAGCTATGGTATATAAAATCAGTACATTGTACCCCATAAATGCACTAATGTACACAGTTATGATTTAATAAAACAAAAAAAGATAGAGTCTTGCTGTGTTGAACCAGCTACAATGCCATGGCAGCATCATAGCTCACTGCAATCTCAAACTCCTGAGCTCAAGCAACCCTCCTGCCTTAGACTCCCACAGTGCTAAGATTGGCTTGATGTCCATAGCTCAGTGAGTAGGGGCAGGCCACATATACCAAGGATGGCGGGTTCAAGTCCGCCCCGGGCCTGCTAAAACAATGACAACTGCAACCAAAAAATAGCTGGGCATTGTGGCAGGCCCCTATAGTCCCAGCTACTAGGGAGGCTGAGGCAAGAGAATCCTAGGTTTGACTTTGAGGTTGCTATGAGCTGTGAAGCCATGGTACTCTACCAAGGGCGACAAAGTGAGACTCTGTCTCAAAAAAAAAAAAAAAAGAAAAAAATTAAACCAGAGTGCTAAGATTGCAGGCATTAGACAGCACTCCCAAACTGGCCCTACATTTTAATGCTTTATTTTTTATTTTTTTTTTGCTTTTGTGACTATAGATAAATTACAGAACTCCATGGAGAATATAATAGTACCTATTTCAATGGTGGTTGTAAGGATTAAAAGTGGGCAAGAGTTAGTATACTTCAGTTGTCCATTTTTTTCATTTATTACTGTTTAAAGTTATCTAAAAGTAATAAATCAACATATTCCTCATTACCTTATTTATAGTAATGCAATGTTATGTGTAGTCAAATTACAAACTATTTATACAGTATAGAATATGATACAAATATTGATATTGCTTAGGTAAAATGTATCAATATGCATATATCAAACTCTGAGGTTCAACTTTGTTTTTTTTTTTGAGACACAGTCTCAGGCTATTGCCCTGGATAGAGAGCTGTGGCTTCATAGCTCACAGCAACCTCCTACTCTTGGGCTCAAGCTATCCTATTGCCTCTATTTTTTTTTTTTTTTTTGAGACAGAGCCTCAAGCTGTCACCCTGGATAGAGTGCTGTGGCATCACAGCTCACAGCAACCTCCAATTCCTGGGCTCAAACGATTCTCCTGCCTCTGCTTCCCAAGTAGCTGGGATTACAGGAGCCCACCACAACGTCCAACTATTTTTTGGTTGTAGCCCTCGTTGTTTGGCTGTCCAGGGCTGGATTCGAACCCACCAGCTCAGCTGTATGTGGCTGGCTCCTTAGCCACTTGAGCCACAGGTGCCAAGCCAGTTTTTCTATTTTTAGTAGAGCTGGGGTCTCGCTTTTGCTCAGGCTGGTCTTAGACCTGTGAGCTCAAACAATCCACCCACCTCGGTCTCCCAGAGTGCTAGGATTACAGGCGTAAGCCACTGCACCCAGCTTGAGGTTCAACTTTTGATAATAAGCAAGTCTCAGTTATAAGAAATGGAATTAATTTCATTAGACATCATTATAAAACTTTTCTTATGGGGTGGTGCCTGTGGCTCAAAGGAATAGGGTGCCAACCCCATATGTCGGAGGTGGCTGGTTCAAACCCAGCCCTGGCCAAAATCTGCAAAAAACAAAAACAAATTTTTTTTATGGACTTAAATGAAGAGATAGACTGCAAAAATTAATTGATCTGGTTTTTGTTAGTGGGAAATAGACAATATTAAATAGAATAAGATAAAATAAAGATAAGAATTGATTGGCTCGGCGCCTGTGGCTCAACAGGCTAAGGCGCCAGCCACGTACACCTGAGCTGGCGGGTTCGAATCCAGCCCGGGCCTGCCAAACAACAATGACAGCTGCAACAACAACAACAAAAAATGACCGGGCGTTGTGGCGGGTGCCTGTAGTCCCAGCTACTTGGGAGGCAGAGGCAGGAGACTCACTTGAGCCCAGGAGTTGGAGGTTGCTGTGAGCTGTGGATGCCACAGCACTCTATCCAGGGTGATAGCTTGAGGCTCTGTCTCAAAAAAAAAAAAAAAAAAAAAAAAGAATTGATTAATATTGGAGTAAATATTTATCATATGTTTTGAAACAAATATTTTATGACTACTTTATGAAGTAACACATACCACATTTACAGGTAATCACATAAAAGTTTTTTTTTGAGACAGAGCCTTAAGCTGTTGTCCTAGGTAGTAGAGTGCTGTGGCATCATAGCTCACAGCAACCTCCAACTGGGCCCAAGCGATTCTCTTGCTCGCAGCCTCCCAAGTAGCTGGGACTACAGGTGCCCACCATAATGCCCACCACAACGCTTGGCCATTTTTTGGTTGTAGTTGTCATTGCTGTTTGGCAGGCCCAGGCTGGATTGAACCCCCCAGGTCTGGTGTATGTGGCTGGCGCCTTAGCCACTTGAGCTAAAGGCACTGAGCCAAATCACATAGAAATTTTTTTGGTTTGTTTTAGCTAGTGTATCATGACAATTTGGTGATCCTATAAAATAGTTTAGTTACATTTAAAAATAATCAACTGCCCTGTTCATTCCAATGCATTTCTTTCTTTTTCTTTTGTTTTTTTCGTAGAGACAGAGTCTTACTTTATCACCCTTGGTAGAGTGCCGTGGCGTCACATAGCAACCTCCAGCTCCTGGGCTTAGGTGATTCTCTTGCCTCAGCCTCCCGAGTAGCTGGGACTACAGGCGCCTGCCACAACGCCCGGCTACTTTTTTGTTTTGCAGTTAGGCCGAGGCCGGGTTTGAACCCGCAACCTTTAGTACATGGGCCCTACTCGATAAGCCACAGGCGCCACCCTCCGATGTATTTCTTTCCTGCTAATGACCTGAGTTTGAGATGAGTATTGAGAATAGCAGAAAATAATTTTATTTACATATATGAAAAAATATCTTCTAGCATTTTTTAAACAGATGCTGTCTGTGCTTTGGTTCCTTAAGATCAATGTATTCTTTGTTAATTCTTAGGGGATGGAAAAAGCTTTTTCCCGCCACTCTACTATTTTAATCAGGCCATAGCAACACAAGCCAAAATACCCCATTATTAAAGCCAAGTTTCACTCTTCACAGAAGCATGTAAAAGATAGCGAAAGACTAGTTCTTTGTTAATTGTTGAAGGAGATTTCCCCCTTGTTTGATGTCTTGGTGGATATTATTCCCCTGACTGTGGCATAAAATCAGATCCAGAATGAATAATGAGTATGCCTTTTGTTTTGAAAAGTTGTGAACATGGGCACTTTCCTAAGCAGGTCAGTTTTAGGAAACAGAGTGTATAGAGGTTGAGAATTGGAAAACTGGTTTCCTCAAAACCATCCATAATGGAGCACCTCTTGGAGAGCATTTTGCACTCTCAGAGGTATGAGAACCCCCAGTGTGAATACCACCAGGGTGGACGCAAAAAATGGCTAACATGCCTTAAGAAAATATTGCCATCTAGTGGCAACTACTCATGTGGTAGACACAAAGACCAAAGGATCCCTTGACCCTTTGAAGGACACCTCTGATTCAGCTCCAACTAGCAAAATACCTTGTATTCTCATATATTGTATGTTATAATTAACACTATGCTTCCTACTTAGGTTATTTTACATTCCATAAAAGCTCTTCAAATGATATTTTCTTCTCCAGATGAGGCCATTGAGGATCAGAGAGGGTAAGTTACCCAAGGTCATATTTTCATTTATTCATCTGAGAGCCATTCATCAAGCATTATTACATGACTGGCACTATCCTAGACTTGGAGTAGGGACATGGGTTACGGGTGAACTGACAGAGGACTAAGACTCATGTCCTTAAATTATTCACAACTAATAGAGACACAAAACTATAAATGGTAGAATCAAGATTCGCACCTAGGGCTACAGTGCTCTTTCCACTACCCCAGGGTCCAGTAAACATAAAGTCATAAGGGTGTTCGGGTAACTCCTGAAGCCCTTGCAGATCAGATGAGGTCAGTTATGAAGGAAGGTAGTTTCCAAGAAAAATGACTCATTGAATTAAAATGTCAATTGACAGAGTGCCTGCCCTTCTTTCTCTCTCCTTCTACTTGGCTGCGTGTACTGTGTGGTGGGCTTTGAAACCAGATGAGAAAATGTATCGAAATCATATTTAATATGAAGAGAAATGACCCTAAGGTATGAGCCTTAGAGCATAAACTTTACTTCTGCTCTGACCATTCTTGGGACTTGTCTTAATATGTCCTCTCTCTGCGCTGAGGCCCGGCAGCCGAGTTAGCCAGTGAGTTCTGAGTGGGCAGTGTTACAGCAGAACAGATAATTGTGCTATAATGAGCACAACCAGTTAGGAAAGACCCACATTCTTATTGTGGCATGCCTGCCTCCCCAGCCGGTGTTCAGGATCTCTCCCCTAACTTAGCACACTGCAGAAATCAACCTTCTTTCTGCTTTTGAGAATTCCAAGTTCTTGGCTAATTCAGGTCTTTGTAATACTTCTCCCTCTCCTTCCCTGTTTATATGCCTGGCTCCTCGTCTTTCAGGATTCAGCTTAGACACCACCTCAGACAGCTGGCTGAGAGCTCTGCCTAACATGGGCTCCTCCACCTTATCTATGCTGTCAACCAACACCTTATTTGTGTCCTAAAAATGTCCTATAGACATTTTTTCACAGTCACTGAAACTTACGCATTTTCCACCTGCTGATACTATTTACTGTTTGGTCTATATACATACTTGTTTTTCTCCCCCAACTAGAATGTAAGTTTTGTGAGGACAAGTATTATGGCTCATTTCTGTATCCCTACCACCTAGAACCAGACTTGACACATGGTAGATGCGCAATAAATATCTGTGAATGAATCGAGAAAAAATTTTTTTCCTCTTTGTCTCAGATGGACATTCTCAATGAACACAGCCAGGCTGGCCTGGTTTTCTTAAATAGATTCTGACAGTTTTACTTGGCGGCTCATGAAGCAGGACTGCTGTGTGCCTTTGTTCCAGGAAATGGACTTTAAGTCACTTTTCCAGGGCCCACTCTTCCCGGGGACAGGAAAATCAGGCATTAATTAGGTGCATTAAGTTGGGGATTGCTAAGTCTATGCCACCATATCATTTGTTAACTCTGTTGAGTGGGATACTGGGTAATGAGGTCATAGTCATGTTTCAACATCAAGTTGGCTCTCTTCCATTTCTAACCATGAATTGCACCCTTGTGAGAAGATGGCTCTCTGGCCTGTGTGCAGATCACTGCAGGAGGGTGGCCCTGGGAAGAGAGGACCTTCCCTCACTCATCCCTCCGTTCTCTGTATAGACAATGCCAAGCACCAAGTTCATCCCCTTTTAGTATTAGGTCAAGAGTGGGAATGCCTTGTGAAGAGAACCATACATAGCTTGTGAAGGGCTGAAAAGGGACAACTGAGTCACCAACTGCTAGTGAGAACCATAGAACTAGGAAGAAGCATGGCTCCTCAGCCCAGTGACTTCAGGAGACATGCATGAAGGTCTAGATCATATATAGCATGTTCCTATGCATAGCAATGAAGAATCCCTGTGCTGCCCTCCTGATTGTAAGCAATCCACCCACCTAGGCCTAGTGCTAGGAGCACTGGCATGAGCGACTGCACCTGGCCCACTCTCCTTTTCTTTTACAGTCCTTTTCATCACAGCACCATTACATATAACTACTTATATCATTTGTATTGTCTGTCATGCTGGAATATGAATTGTACTAGTGCCTTACACAAAGTTAATTCTCAGTCACCTATTTGTTAAATAGGTGAAATTAATGCAAATTATTCATAATGTATTAAAGACATGAGACTGCACTATGTTCTTGTATAAGAAACATCTCAAGTTCTGCACTGCCCAATCTCCAGTGAGAGTTGTCTTTGCAGGGGAAATATGGGATGATATCAAGAAAACATTAACTCGGCGCCTGTGGCTCATCGGGCTAAGGCACCAGCCATGTATACCTGAGCTGGTGGGTTCGAATCCAGCCTGGGCCTGCCAAACCACAATGACCGCTGCAACCAAAAAATGGCCAGGCGTTGTGGCAGGCGCCTGTAGTCCCAGCTACTTGGGAGGCGGAGGCAGGAGACTCACTTGAGCCCAGGAATTGGAGGTTGCTGTGAGCTGTGATGCCACAGCACTCTATCCAGGGTGACAGCTTGAGGCTCTGTCTCAACAACAACAAAAAAACAACTTAAAGTTGTATAAAAAGTTGTGTGCAGCCAGATGCATCCTCTTCAAGCCCTGCATCTTCTTGGGGCTGCCTCCACAGTAGGCACATACTGCAAAGAAGCCACATTACTTTGAAAGCAATTTATTTGTTCCTGGGTAACAGAATACAGGGAAAGAATAAGGTTATGCCTGTAAGCTCCTGTTGTGCATCTTGCCTCCCCAGTCTGTGCATCTATAAATACTTTGTACAACACACCAAGCTTATACTGTCCTGTCAAGCATCTTCTCACACTCTACCAGATGCCCCCTCACAAGGCAGGGCTCCCCCACAATTATTTAAACTTAACTGCAGGTCCTATTGATTTTCTAAAACTCATGAACAAGGTCATAAATGTTGACGCAAGTGCTAGAGTCACTTAATCTTACAGACTTGCAGTATCTATGGTCCTTTCCTTTCTAAGTCTCAGGTTGCCTGTAGCACCCAGACTGCTGCCCCTGGGTCCCCCACATCCCAGGGTGGCGATGGAGGAAGGGCAGGCCAGGCCAAACATAAGGAATAAAGTCTTTATTGGGCTCAGACCAGGAGTCCGTGGGTCTTGAGGACCTCTGTGTATTTGTCAATTTTCTTCTCCACGTTCTTTTCGGCCTGTTTCCGTAGCCTCTGTGGGGATAAGGAGAGGTGGTGGTTAGTGGCTGCTGCCTGGTACCACCCTCCCCACATGGATCCAATCTCATTATACCCCAGCTGGACCTCAAAAGCAGTACTCTGCTAGGTGTGTAGTGCCCCTCAGTACCAGCCCTGCCCTCACCATGAGCTGCTTTTTCTTCCGGTAATGGATCTTAGCCTTCTCCTTCCTCTTCTACTCTAGGGTTTCTGTCACTGCCTGGTACTTCCAGCCAACTTCGTGTG
>CAUYON010026363.1:0-29553 GCA_963573935.1 Arctocebus calabarensis | reverse complement strand
AACATTCTGGTACAGATGTCTTTGTTATAATGTGATTTTTGGTCTTCTGGGTATATACCTAGTAAAGGAATTATAGGATCAAATGGCAGGTCAATTTTTAGATCTCTAAGTACTCTCCAAACATCCTTCCAAAAGGAACGTATTAGTATGCATTCCCACCAGCAGTGTAGACGTGTTCCCTTTTCTCCACATCCACACCAACATCTCTGGTTTTGGGATAGCTGTCGTATGAATGGTATAACCCAACTATAGCACAAGAATATAGGGAAAGGGGCAAGCATAGGGAGGGGAGAGGGGAAGTTAGGGCAGAGGGAGGGTAATTGGTGGGGCCACACCTACGGTGCATCTTAGAAGGGTACAGGCGAACCTTGCTAAATGCAGAATACAAATGTCTTCATATAATAATGGAGAAATTGCCAAGAAGGCTATGTTAATCAGTTTGATGAAAATAGTTAAGATTGTATGTGAAACCAGCACACTGTACCCCTTGATTGCACTATTGTACACAGCTATGATTTAATGATAAAAATAATAAAAAATAATAATAATGGAAAAAAAATCCATCCTTGAGGGTGGCTCTTGAGGGGCAGAGAACTTGCCTAGGACTTTGCGTCTCCCTTGCTGAGCCCAGTCCCTGACATCCAGGAGGTGCCCTGTGACAGCTTCTTACATGACAGGAATGAAGGTTAATTTCATCAGCGCAGAGTCAGAATGCTCTTCCACCTCAAAGGGGCCCCAGTTACGGAGAATGCTGCTGTCCAAAGATTCATAGTTCTCTGCCTTCCAGCCTTGGTAGGACGCCATCCCTGAGTGAGCGGGGGGAGGACCTTGTGGGCAGTTCTGGCCTCTACATTGTGAGTGGAAGTGAGGGATGTCAATTCCAGCTTGAGCCTCCCATCACCTGGGTGAGACGCTCACAGCGGAGCGTCGTCAGCTTGCTGTAGGCGTCACCCAAATCTGGATTCAAGGTAGCAGTCGTAAGAGCACCACCGGAGGCCCAGAGGGCTGTAGAAAGGTGCCCAGTGTTGATCTTAAATGAGGTCTAATTCTGAGATGAGAGGACGCTGTGGAACAATGGCCTTTCTCCTGCAAATGTACTTTTTCTTGTTTTCTCTTTGGCTTTGGGGTGCCTTGTGGCCCCCTTTTGCTGCATGACACTGCTGTGTGGAAGCCTTGCTCTGCTTCTCTTCAAACTGCAGGCTCCCTCTCCTCGGGGGCGGATTCTGTCGGTGACCTGATCCACTAGAAGCTTCTCCTGCCTGTGTTCTGTGCTGGCCTTGAGTGCCAGCATCCCCCGGTGGGATTTAGAGCCCACATATCTCAGCAATAAGGCTTGTGTATTATCCTGGAGTATCCTCCCGACCAGCCCCTGTCTGACCATAGGCAATGATGAGCAGTTGGTTACCATTTAGAAATTTGTCATCTTGTTTATTCATCTCTCTCTTCTTTTCATGATAACATCTTCAATTATCACCTCTAAAGCAACTTAATATCTTTATCTTTATTCCTTGCTGAATTTGAATAATTCAATTCTTGCTTCCAAGATCAGTAGATAGATGGAGAGAGAGACAGAGAACACGCTTAGGAAATACCACTGGCCGTGCGGTACACGTGGTACGTCTCATTCACCTTCACATCTCTCTGAGGAGGTCAGTGAAGCTTAGGAGAGATTGATGAACTTCTCCAAAATCACAGAGCTGGGAGTGATGCAATTGACAGGACCCTGGGGTCTGCATCCCGGGCCCAAGGTCTTCATTCACCATGCAGTGTCCACCCTCTTAATCTCCCTGACTTCCCACCATTCCCCCAGACTCAACCAGCCACCATTCCCACTGTGTCCTCCGAAGTGCTTCTCCTTACAACTCCAGTTTTCATCATGAAGACCAGCCACCTGGCTTGTAGAAGACTGTGCACCAAGCTTGTGGAAGTGGTCATGGGTTCTTGAAGAAGGCGCTGGGAGCGGGACAATCTCCTAGCCAGCATGGAGATGTTTGTTGAGACAAGCCCTCAAGCAACTGCATGTGTTAATGAGTTATGGTCCCTTGACAGCAAGCAGGTGTTATACATTGGATATTCCTGGTGCAGCAGGGTGGGAGGCAAGCCCAAGGAGAAAAGGGAGGTAGTGCTCCAGTAAGTGGCCCCCACACCTGGAGTATAATGCTTCCATAAAAGGCTGCGGCAGAGGCTGCTCAGGGCTCTCCCTGGGATATGGGAAGCCCCCCTCTTGCAGGCATTCGTACCTTCAATCCATGGTCCTGGCTGGTTTCATTCACGTGGGGATAGGGTGCCCACAGTGGGCACAGACCTGATGTCACATCTTACCTTTCTCCTCTATTCCTCACTCTTTTCTACCTCGCCATCCACTGAGTCACTCAAGTCTATTGTTTCTCTTTTCTTCACTCTCCCCCTCCTCTCTGGTCTCACAGCCACCCCTCAAGTTCATGATGACATGTCTGACTTACTGTAATTCCTTCCTAATTGATTTCCCTGGTCCCTTCTTTCATCCTGTACTTAGAACTTGATTAATCTTCTTAGAACATTATTCTGTGCACATCAGTTTCTCCATGATTAAAATCTCCAGGAATGCTCCATGTGACTCAGTCCGTCCAGTCCCCCTGTCTCTCCGGTATTATCCACTCAGTGTCCCTGGGAGAATCTTCATCTTCTACCAGGCTGGTGGGGTTGCCATCATTTCCTCAATTGTCCACTTGTATTCTCTCTTCCACACCACTGCCCCCAGAGTTCCCTCTAGCAAGTGGCCTCTGTCTCTCTCGGCCTTTGCCAATGTTCTAACCTTCTGCCAAGAGCCCGTGTATGTCAGTACCTTTCTGGAGCATCCCTGCAATGCTGTCTTGATGTAACATTTGGTTCTAAGCCTCATCTAGGTATAAGGATGTCTGGTCTCAGCTACTAAAAGTTTATGAATTCCGTGGATCTTAGATCGACTATGACCAAACATCCTTGATTTTTTCAGACAATTTTGAAGCAAAATATTTTGCTTGATGGAAAACATAAGCCTTGATTTTAGCTCCAGAAAAATAGAACAGATAAAGATCTATGTACCTCGTTATCTCCAGTATCTAGTTCAAGGGAATGGAGTAAAGACTGCTGGAATCTGCCTAGGTCTTCCTCTAGCTACATGGCCATATATGTGTCTCTTTCCTGCTCTAAGCTTGTTATCTAAAATGAGGGTCAGGGTCAGGGTCGAATGAGTGTTTGTCAGAGTACAAGTTGTGGGATTCTTAGGGTTCTGGACATCCTTTGAGGAACATTCGAGGGGAAAGAAGGTGATCAGGGCATGGAGGGTGGCCCACCTTCCCACTGCTCCAACCTTCTTAAGAAACACTCCTCGTGGATCTGTTTCACGGGTTTATGTTTCTGCCCCCAATTTCATTTCTACAAAACATTCTCCATGGCTTTAAAACATTTGAAATTTGCTAGAACGGATTATTTCTGAAGTGTCTTCCTGCTTTTCCATTTTTTTAGTCTGTTGTTGAGGATGAATGGGAATGATAACAGACACATATTGAGTCCTCACCCATGTGCCAAGCACAGCGCTAAGTGCATTGCTCCAGACATCCCCGCTTATGTGTCAAGGTAAAGGTAAAGGCTGGCAATGAAGGTCCATGGCTGGGGACGGACGGATAAAACTGAACTGTGAGTTGAAGTTGGGTGACTTAACTCCTGTATTGCCTGCCTTTTTGATTTGTCTGGAAAGAAAAGTTAGGTGCTGGAGCATCAGGCCCCTTTACCTGCTTTGTGAGAAAAAGAGAATGTGAATGACAAAGCGGGGCGTTATGGCTTATGAAGAAGTATTTGGTGAGGGTGGGTTGGCCAGGAGGCCAACCTGCATCTCATCTTTAGGAACCGATAGCTCGCAAAGCTGTCAGATCGAGGACTGGTGAGTGCTGTTGCCTCTCTGTCGCACTATGTGAAGTCTAGAGGAAAACCAGGCTTGTAGGAATTCAACCAGACCTGGCCTTCCAAGGGATTAGGATTCCTGGCAACACTGCTGCCCTTTCCAGTAAGCCACAGCAGGGCTCAGACTCGGGGTGTTGAACTGAACCCAACAGAACCTTCCCTAAGCCAACCTACAACCCAACATACACAAGGCAGAGATCCCTAGCCAGTGAATGTCATATATATAACTACAGAAATCTAAGACTTCACTGGCACTAAGAGACACCAGAGTGTCCTAAATGAGTATGTGTGCGTGAACCAAGGGAGCTGGAATTTCCATTCAGAGAGAGCTGGAGATTGCCTGAGAGTGGTTCCAAGACAAGGAAGATTTAGCCACAGCCAGACCATTTGCCAATGAACCCTCATTGGGAACAAAATCATACCAAAAAATCTGCAAATTCTTTGCACCCGGTGCTGCCAAGATGTCTGAGAAGGTCTGGTCCATCCAATCAAACTCATCAGAAGATTTCCCCTCTGCGGACAAGGGTTCTGTGTGCTGTGGCCTGATCGGGAACCAGATTAGAATTTAGCAGAAGTTGCTCCTTCGCTCCACGAGCTGATTTTCCAGGAGCCTATTTTGAAATGCTGGACATTGTCATGGAAATTATCTCTGCACTTAGTTACAATCAATTCTATATTTTTGGTCTTGTTTTTCTTTTTTAAACTGAGGGTGAGGAATTGAATGAAGGGAGAAATCGGGCCATTTATAAAAGAAAATGCACGCACAATGGAGTATTTCAGAGATGAATACAGTAAATTATAAAGCTTTAAAAAAGACATGCCATTTCTCTCCTGTTTGGGGTTTTGGTTTTTTTTTGTTGTTGTTTTTCATTTTCCACCTCCTCCTGCTCATCCTGCTTCCCCAAGGTACTCACAATATCCTCACCAACTCCCCTAGCTTTTATTATTTCACCTCCTGGTGTGAGAGTGGTGTGATAATGGGGTCTTCAAAGCTAGGTCCTTGGGTAATAAGTCTCTGCTGGCTGGCATTCCACCTTTCCTCAGAGGCTTTCAATGGCTTAAAGTAAGGTTCTGCCAAATGGGTATAGCAGATGTTATTACACTTCTGTTTTTCTGGGTAAAACCTGAAGGAAGTGGCACTCCGTGGAAGGGCCATGGCTTCTCTTTTATTCATTTTCAAAGCCAAGCTTGAAATTGTCATTGTGTATATTTAAAAATAGAAACGAGGAAGGGGGAGTTCTCCAATAGTTTCTTAAGAGTACGCATGGAGATTGAGAAAGACAGAGAAAGGGCGAGAAGGGGAAAAAAGGCTGCAAAAACGAAAGCCAAGACTCAGCCACATGCCGTGGCACCAACTCGCCAGTGAAGGTTTTCCCTGCCGGATGTGGAGCTTGCAAAAAAATGGAGAGAAATAGATGCGGCCCCATCTTCTGGCGGTCTAAAGTATAGCGGTAGCAACCTGATTTTTCAGATGTGGTTTTTACTTTGTTTATATTTTAAGCTACTTTTTCAAGGCTTGTCTTTCCTGGAGGTACTTGTCATCAGAAGATAACTACTGTCTCCTTATCCATATTTCCACCCCCAAAAGCAGAAATAAGGGGCCCAGGTGGGTGGCTGTCAAGGAAGGTTTGGAATCTAACACCAGACACAGCACAAGTCTGCCAGGGTAGACAGGCCAGGCACCGGACGAGGGTCTGGGCTGTGCAACTGCCTTGACAGGGAGAAGCAGACAACTAATTCAATGTTTTGAATTAGCTGATTCAAAACAAACATCGTGGACCTGCGTGCTTCATAAAGGGATTTTGTCTGCTGGTGCTGGTGACAACCTCCATCCAGAAATTTCTCCGAGTTCTGCAGCAACAGTGGGTTCCCCAGTAGTTGCACCTTATAAATTATAGCACAGTATCAAAATCAGAAATTGGCATTGGCGTGACGTGTTTGTAAAGCTCTGCGTTGTCTTAAGTCATGTGCAGAGCTGCCATCACAATGCAGAGCTCTGCCACGGCCACGAAGCTCTGGCTTATGTTATCCCAGGATAGAAACACTCCTCCCCTGTACGTTTGTAATAGAATTGTCTTCTATTATCCTGCGTGCATTACGAACTAACAAGTAGTTCCATAGACTACTCAACAAGACGAGGAAAGTCTGGTGTATTTACCCATCTTTTACTCTTTTTGTTGTTCTTTCTTCTTGTCTACACACACAGGCACACACACACACATTAGGTATGCCACCAATGACTTAGGTATGCTGTTGTGAGCATTCACAGCCTTCTAGAATCTGTGAGTAAAGCTCGGTGTAAAACTGTTGCACTCTAACATTAGCTAGACCCAGTTTTAAACACTGGTATAAAATATCTACCGACAATACTGGTACATCCATAGGTCCTCGATCGATAACACCTGTTCTTACCGTTACGGTAACATCACCTTCTCCAGAAACAGTACATAGTCTTGGAGAAACCACAAAATGTAGTTTTTTTAAGGAAAGAGATTCTTTCTTTTTGACCTTGGAAGAGGTTGGTGCGGGTTCTCCCTCTGCTGGCCCCTTTGTTTGGAGTCCCATGAGTGCTGGTGGTCTGATTCTGGGGAGAAAAGAGGCAGGGTGGAAAGCAGGAGATGGGGAACTAGGAAGGTCACGGATCAGGAAAGTTAAGGATGGGGAACTGCCATTGTCCCCTTCTTCCCTTTTCTTTTTTTGTTATGCCCCATCAACCATATTTGCTGAGCAAATCTTTTCTGAGTATGTGGATGAAAAGTATGAGTATGACAGCTCTGCTGACAAACCCTAGCCCCATTCTCAGGAGTTTGCCTCAACTCTCAGGCTTAGAGTTGTGGGTGAAGTTGGGGGCACAGATATATACCAGGTAGGGTAACAGTTAAGCAAGGACTTCGAGCTCTGAACTCCAGGTCTCCTCACACTAGTGGGATGATCGATTCACTGGAGCTTGGCCTTTCTGGGCCTCAGTTTTCTCATCTATAAAATAGGCCCATGGATATTCCCCACTTTATATACATAGCATAGTTATCAGGATGAAATATAGATCAGGTGTTTAGTGGAGGGTCTAGCAATGAAAAACTTACTAAGTGGTAGATATTCACAGCATTTTGATTCTAACATAGGAATAGTATTTTAAAAGATTTTATTATATTTAAAATTCCACAATAATACTTGCTCATCATAGGAGTCAAACCACTTGCACTTGCTAATATTCAGCCAGTTTTGACCTAACAAAGCTAGAAAGTTTTCATAGACTTTAATGTAAAAGAAGACTTGGAAAATGTATATTAAAAATGGGAATTATTCATAGTCCCTTGATCCAGAGTTAATAGGGTGTATCCTTCTGACATCTTGTGGGTAAATAACACTAATATAAAATAGGAGTGCGATCCTGACCCAAAAAGGTTTTTAAAAAATTGTCAGACTTTCAGCTGGACAAGGAGGGATCACAGTGTTCACCCCGAAGGTCTCAGGATGACAGGACCCTCAGCCCATCCACTCCTCTTGAGGGAGCCCTGGGTACTCTGTTCTGTTTCTGTGTCAGTCTTCCCACAGCAATGGCCGGGCCCTAGCCCCTTCTTCCCTAGGGGCAGACTAGGCCTCCGCAGATACATTTGGGGAGGAGGCAGAGGGCCAAAGTGTTCACAGGTGATCCCGCCAGTTCCTTGAGATGAGATGAACTGTTGTTTCACTTTGTAAATCCCCAGCCTCTGGGTAATCAGGGGCTCTGCCTAGCCCAATTACTTATCAGGGTAAAACCATGGGAGAGTCGAACCCACCATCTCTCTTTATTGTCCCAAGGTTTTTTTGCCAAGACAAATAACCCCCAGCTAGTTTTAAAATGGAGATGACATAGCTGACAAGCTGTGAACAGGCTAGTGTGGCACAGTGATCCCTGGGGGGGGGAGCTTTCTAAGTGTCCTGCTATTCATGGTCAGGGGCTAGAGGGAGCTGGGCCCAGAAAGATCTGCTCCTCAAGTTTCTGGTCCTGGGTCTGCTGAAACTCTTCCTCATGTGGACACAGGCTAACAACTGTGCTGTCACCCAGGGAGGCACAACTAACTCTGCTATTACAAGGCAGGACAGTGGTTTTCCTTGGGGGTATTAGTGATGGGAAGGAAATAGGAGGGGGCTTCGGAGATGCTGGTAACGTCCTGTTTCCTAATCTGGGTATTAGTTACAGAGACGTGCTTGGTATGTGAAAATGAATTGGTCTACACATTTATATGTAATTTGGGGAGTGAATTTAATACAACAATGAAACGTAAGAGGTATGAATTACATGATATTTTGCTATTCTTTCCCTAATTCCATAGAGTTTAAAAAAAACCCACCCCAACTTCCGTTGATCATAAGCTTCCTCTGCATTGCGTTGCCCAGCAGTTGATAATATGCCATCTTTTCATGGTTCTCCAATTGTTTCATTGTTTAAATGTTGCCCTGACGATGGCATTGTGAGTTCTAGAGCAGGAAGCTAGGTCATTTACCACTGGACTCACACAGGAAGAAAAGAACATAAAACCTGCCAATCTCTTTCTTCCTTATTATTTAGTGGGCCCATAGTCCCACTGCAACCTCAGTACTGGTCCTTTCTACAATTATCCACACATGTCAGTGCTACCTACCCGTGAACTTCCCATTTATGACATCTATGGAATTAACTGCCCCCTTTTTCTTGATAACTTTGGCTTTACAGGTTCAATTCTGCACAAATTGAACAGCTGATCTTGCTGAATACTGTGCTAAGCTGCAGAAACGCTGAGATAGTGACACGGAGTCCATGGTCCCAGGAGCTCCTTGGATGGCCAGAGAAGACAGACTCATAAATAAAAAATGTCTCAGCGACTCATTAAGTGAAGGGAAACAGAGAAGAGCTGCACCCGACCCAGGCCTTCATGATTCGAAGAAGGCTTTCAGGTGAGGGATTCATCCCAGAATTGAGGCCAGAAGAATGAGTAGCCTTTTGTTAGGAGGTTAGCTAGATGTGACCAGGATGGGTGACGGTATGTTTAGGCTATTTGGGGCTGGCATAGGTCCGGATGACCAGGGCTTATTACAAGAATGAGTCTGATTTAACAAGACCTTGTAGGTGGGTCATTTTGTGAACAGAGTTAATTAAAATCCTGGGAGACTTCCGAGAAGCAGTTGATAATCACAGCTGTGTATAAAACTCAAAACTGCACTTTACCCAGAGCCTGCAGTCACTAGAATGGGGTCTGGCTTGCTGCGCAGGTCATTAATAAATTTCCTTTTTCTTGCTAAAGCTTTCAATTATTTTGGTGGCTACCTCGAGCTAATACACCACTTTAAAACTTTGGCTAAATGAAGAAGAGTGACATTCTTTCCAGGCAGAGACAGGTAATTGCTACAGAGAGTACAGCTACCATACGGCCCAAACGTCGACAGCCCCTGGTCTAGATGATAAGCCACAGAGAGGTCCTAGGAAGGGGATAGAGATGAATCCATGCCTGGTAGAAGAAAGTAACGCTAATATAGCTTGGGTGCATTCTGGGGAGCAGAGATAATTGATTTTGCTTAAATGTTGCAGGAGCATCACTAAGGGCCTCCTCAAGTCAAGTACTGTATTTTTCCAGCCCTTCTTCACACCTGTGAGCCCCAACTAACGTCATGTACACATCTGTGGATATAATTGGACCCCAAGAGACTGAACAGGCATTGAACTGAGGTGAGAACAGCTCTCCCAAGCTGGAGGGATTGTTTTCCAAAATGCAGGTCTGTATTTAGAGGGGTAAAGTTGCACTCCCTTTTCCCCATTTGAATTTGGAAACCAATCAGCAGAAAACTCTAGGAATCAGATAAATAGAAAATAAAACATTGATTGTTAATACTTCAGCCCTGAATTAAACAAATGTACTGTCCCACAGACCCTGGCAGGGCTGGATACTCCAGGGTTCTCCCTACAAAGATTTATTTATTCCTGGATGTTAACTTCTTCAAATAAGCAATGACAGAGAGAAACAGGTAAGTCTGATAAAACACTTACTTGAGAAGTCACTATTCCTTCCCTGGAGAGGGACCTGGGGAAGAGCCCCGGAGCATCACACTAACGGAGCTCTCTCCACATGGAAACAGGAAGGCACCAAGGGGGGAAAGGAGGTCCCTATCCCCAGCCCTGCACAGTCATCCACTGGAGAGCTCTGTTTTTGGTGACGCACTAATGTGTCTCCTTAGAATCACTGGGCCAGACTATGGCCCTGTGGACAGTGGCTTCTCTTATAGGAAACTGAGGTCCTTGCTATCAGTCACACTGGGGAAATGCTGAGAAAGGGAACAAGGGCCACACAAGGGAAGGGTCAGCTCGGCCCAGAGACTGAAGGATGAAGATGCCTGGAGTACTTGTGGTGGTGGGAAGTTTGCTGACGGGCAGGTGCCTGGAGGGCAGGCCAGGAGACAGGAAGGGAGGTGGTCTGAGAAGAGCCCTTAGGGGCACTGCCCTCCCTTTATCCCTGAAACTTCACTGCAACGCTATTCCATGGCCCAAACCCAGCTATTTGTTGAGTGCTGTAGGTAGTCCTACCCTGTGGACCAGGCAGAGTAGCAAAAGGAAGAACAAAGCCAATATCCCCTGAGGCCAATGTGGTAGAAATAATAGTAACTAAGTTGAGCTGCAACTCTTCCCAGGAGAGTGGCCATTCCCACTCACCCAAGCTGGTAGAAGTGAAGGAACCAGCCTGGTGGCATGATGGAAACTCTGAGCACCACGTGCTGCTCGGATTCAACCAGACGCTCTGAGAAGGGCTGCTTCCCGGAAATCATTCAGTAGGACTCAAGCTGTTCTAATTTGGGTCCAAAGGTAAATGAGCTGTTGTTCTGCAGTCACAGCCTCCTGTGTAAACCCCTTAGCCCATTTGCCAGCCCATAGCAAGCAACAATCTCTCAGTAAGAAGGACCTGTTGTCATTTTGATCTGAGACTCTCGGCTTTTCTCTCCCCACATTGACTGACGGGTCGGTTGCCGTGGCTTTAGAGCTACTTGAGATCTCCCGTCAGGCTCGTGACAAGAATTTGTGGAGAGGCAGGTTTCCAAGTTATGCTTAAAGCACAATCAAGATTCGACTTTGCAGGCAAAAAGGAGGGGCTCTGCACATGTGGGGTGAGGACGCTGCAAGCTGGCCTGACCGGCGACGGGCTTGGCAATAGCAATGATGCACAAAGGGCAGGAAAAGCTGAGAGTCGGGAGAGGAGAAAGGGAAGCCGGAAGTTTATCCAAGGTGATTTTGTAGAAGATCAAACCTGACGTATTTTTAGGACCCGTATAAAAAATGCAAAACAGCCATCTCTTTTAAGAACCATCTCTGAAATTGCAATAAATTCTCCTTGACAGAAACTCAGTCAAGTCCGGCATGCAATCTTCTGCTGTCAAGAAGAGTAATGTCGAGAGTTGTTTGTTCTACTGTGCAGGAAAATAAATAAATAAGTAAAGGAGGTTGCCTGCCTGGGAAGATGGGAGTTAATTTGCCAAAGCTGCCTTTCAAGGCTCAGCCTGCTCTTTCCGTGAGAATCTCCTTTTCATCAGTCTCGTGAAAAATGAATACCGCACCTTAGAGGATTTGGAATTACCTAGACAAGGGCACGAACCCTCGCTCTGCTGGTTATTAGGTATGTGCTCTTGAGAAAGCTGTTTCTCTTATCCAAGTGTCCATAATTGCACATGCAGGTGGGGGTCATGACCGTGCCTACCTCATCCACCCTCTTAGGAGGATCAGGTGAAATACGGCACAGAAAATGCTCAGAGGCCAACCATGGCGCTTTGGAAGAACTCAATGAATGTTATCATCATCATTATCATCATCACCGTCACCGTCATCTTTTCTCCTCCTTTATAGTTATTGATATGTCTATGATGACATGTCTATTGCCTTTAGACATATCATTAGGGGGAGTTTTTCCACAGTTTATTTCCTCAACTCAATGTCAGAGTCTTAGGGGTCCACAATATGTTATGGGGGCTACCGTAGAGGGTGATGTTGAGGGAGAGAAACCAAATGGGCTTTAATGGGCCTCCTCCCCTGTGCTGGCTCTTCCAAGCAGTTCTGCTGGGTGTGTGTATGTGTGTCCCCTCTCCATTTTATCTTCACAACTTTATGCTAATTCAATCACGCAACAAATATCTTAGGAGAGCTACTATTGCTCATCCCTGTCGGAACATCACTATACCAAAAGTCTACCAATTTTAAAGATAAACTTTCTTGACAACCTATCTTTTTCTGACCACTGCTCATTTATCTTTTCCTCCTCACAGCAGAGCTGCCCCAAGAGAAGGCTGCAGGTGTCATCTCCTCTTAGTCCCCAAATCTTCCTCTTTCAGTGCAACTTTCCTTTCCCACCACCACCAAGAAACCTTCATGGACCTGTGAGTTGCCAAATTCACCAGCCAGTTCCTTATCCCAGTGGCACTTGGCTGAGCAGCAACATTCAGCCAGCTTGACCCCCCTGTCCTGTAGCACCAGTGTCCGCTGTTCGTACCCTCATACCCCCAGGCCTCCTTCCCTTTGACTGGCCGTGCCTGGGCAGTGTTCTTTGCGCTCTTTCCCTTCTGAAATGTTCATGCAAAAGGAACTATTGGCATAGCAATTTTATGCTCTCTCCTCTTCCCAGGGAAAATAGAATGACTTTTCTGATTGGAGAGTTTAGAAGAAAAAGTTAGGTCTGTGGAATTCAGCTCCAACCTCGTTACTTTCTCATATGAGTGCATTGTCTGCAATGAGCACCTTCTTTTCCATGCCAAAAATGCCACTGTGGCTGGGTGAGTTAGTCTTTATAATACCAGGAGTTATCCTGCAAATCCCACCTGCCTAATTTTCCAATATCAGTGCTATCAGCTTCTTTCATAAAAAAATGATATTTAAGTCCTTTCTTCACTGACTCTTTTATTTTGTTTCTCATTTGGGTCAGCATTCAACTGGGGGGAAACAGAGGCCTTTAATTGAATACCCGCTCAAAGACCTCAACACTTGTGAAGTCTGCAATAGTATTTGTCCATAAAGTAGGTTCTCAATAAAAGATAGTTGAACCAAAAGGAAACAAAATATAGTATAGTTATGAGTCTGTGGTAACAATCAATGCTGAATTTGTGACTTTACACACATGTTTATTTCTTGCTCATATCTCATGCTCAGTACAGCTTAGTCAGGAAGACTCCATTCTCCAGAATTTCAAAGATCAAATCTTAGGGAAGCACCACCATCTTGTGATTATGTCATCTTGATACACGACTTCAGGGTACTCTAGGCCAGAGAGGAGAGTTTGGAAGCTTACACCATTGTTTGCTTTTTCCAACTGGAAGTGACACTTCTGTTTACAGCCATTTGGTCAGAACAAGTAATATGGCTCTCTCCTGACCACAAGGAAGGCTGGGAAATACAGCAGAACATGTGGGATATTTAATGAGCCTTACGGTCTCTGCCACAAAGAGCACCATACAACACAGTGTTTGGGGACATCGGACTTTTGACTGAATTTCATAGTGAATATTTTAGTATTCTTGTGTTGCTATAACAAAATACCTGAAACTGGGTAATTTATAAAGCACAGAAATTTATTTTTTCACAGTTCTGGAGGCTGGGAGTCCAAGATCAAGGTGCTGGCAGGTTTGCTGTGTCAGGTGAGAGCTCTCTGCGGCTTCTTCATGTGGCAGAAGCCCCCCAAGTCCTTCAACAGAGGTGCTAATCCCATCCATGAGGATTCTGTCCTCACAACATAACCACCTCCAAAAGGCCCCACCCAAGTCTTAATATTATCACGCTGGCCATTATATTTTAGGATGTAAATTTGGGGAGACATCTTCAGACTACAGTAGTGAATAAAACACATCTTTGTGGAATCAGAAAGACGGAAAGTTAGGGATCAGGCATAGTATACAGGAAAAGGTCAACAACCCCCACTTCTCAACACCAACACCCCATTTTCTTATTTACAAGATGGCTCAAAGGAGTAGGGCACCAATCCCGTGTGCTGAAGGTGGCGGGTTCAAACCCAGCCCCGACCAAAAACTGGAAAAAAAAAAATGAAGATACTATCTCCTGCTTTGTGGGATATTGTAAAGATTAAATAAGTTAAAATCTGTAGAGGGCCAAGCATAGTACCAACTTCTGGTAAGTTTTCAAGAAATACCACTTTCTTTTCCCTTGTTGACCCAAAGATCACACAATCCCTTTGATTTCCACCGTATGATACATATTCCCAAAAATACAAAGGGTTTTCCCCCAAATTATTCCTCAGAACAAAGAAAGCTGGGTTATTTTCAGTGGCTTACCGGGTCTTTCTTATTACAGGAGTTCTTCTTATTGCTTTATTTGGAACAAAGAACTATTTCTCAAGTACATCAACCTGAGATGTACTCAGGGTTGATTTTCAAAGTGACAGAGGCTCTTTGACAGCATTGGATTTTTAAAACGAGGAGAATGAAATTTAATGCAGCTTCAGTAATGATATCAGGGAGCAGGTATGATTTTAGACAAAAGCACAGCTTATTACTTTCAAAAAGCTCTTTAAAGATGATTGTAAACACTTTAAAGGTGACTTTTGCAGATTTTCACTGGAGCTGAAAACAAAACATTCAAATAAAAAGAAATGAAATACAAATACATGCAATAACATGGATGAATCTCAAAAACATAATGCTAAGTGAAAGAAAGAAACATATTGTATATTTACATGTATATGAAATGCCCGGGACAGGCAGACCCAGAGAGAGGGAAGGTAGATTGGTGCTTCCTTAGGGCTGGAGGGTCGGAGGCTCTGTGAACACAGTAAAGCATGATTAGTGCACTATTAACGGACTCAGTATATGTGCATTACATCCCAATCAAGTTATTGTAAAGAACAACTTAGTAAGTAGCTGCCATGTCAATATTACACATACATAATGAAAGAAAAACTATGATAATGTGTACTGATAGCATAGAATAAAATGTATAGTGACAGAATCCTGTGTACTAAAAGCTTTGAGTATCCAAAAACTTAAAAGGGAATAAAGTTGATTGTAGATATTTTTCTAAGATGACTCATGAAGACACAACCAAAAAAGAGTTCTATGGAATTGAATAAAGTTCTCCCATGAAATGTGATAGTAAAAAAAAGTGTAAGTTAATGTCATTCATATAGACTATTATATATTAATATGTGTATGACAAAACTAAATTAGTAATGTAAATGTGGTAAGTAGACTTTAGATCATGTCTTCAACCTCTCTACATGTTTTGAGGGGCTCTTCACCTTAGAAAAATGGGATTTCAACTGAAAGTAGTAGAATCCTGGGCCCTGAAGTTACATGGGACAAGGGAGAACCCTCACTGCACAGTAGAATCTTCTAGTCTTATGGCCCCACAGTTCTCCACATCGTGAGATTCAGGCCATGTCCAAGTTCAAGTCTGACAAGTGCCCTTGTTGTTAAGGGCACATTTCTTAAAGGTAGAAAATGCTTTGTCCAGAACATGGGCCAGTGCACACCACTATTAAACGTGAGCTCTTAGAAATTTCTCACACAGATGGCCGGATGTCCTTCCTGAAAGTTTGTGACAACATAGAGAAATCAGTAGGGCATACTGCTAAATGAAATAGCCAGATGCAGAAAGACAAGTACAGTGTGTTCTCACCCATGTATAGAATCTAAAAACGTTGAACTCCCAGAACCAGAGAAAAGAGTAATTACTACGTTCTGAGGGTGGAGGAAATGAGGAGATGGTGGTGCAAGAGTGCCAGCCTTCAGCCATAAGACGAGCAAGTTCTGGGAATCAGATGTGCCTTGTGGGTGGTGATGGGTGTATGTGTGAAGTCATTTGATTATGGAAATAATTGCATAATGTGTATGTCTACATAACCATTGTGTCATACACCTTGAAAATATCCCGTCTTTATCTGTCAGTGAAATACTTTAAATTTTCAGAAAGTATTACACATGTGAACACAACTCATTAAGTATGAAGCTACTCAAAGTTGTAATTTGCTCAAAGGAAGACTGAATGATCAATCATTCACCAGCAGTTCTGTAGTCTTAAGTTTTTAAACTGCAAGTTGCAACACATGAGTGAAACATGAAACCGATTTACTTGGTGCTCAAACAGCATTAACACACCAAGGGTGCCAAACAAATGCAAAAAAGAAAAAATTGTATTAGAATTGTAACACTCAAGTCACATTTGACTTCTGCAATTACAAGAGATACAAGATACAAGATTAAAAAAAACATTGTTGGTGTATACTCAACATTATAATTTTAATACAGTTTTTTTTTCTTTCTTAAAATGTATATACATTTTTGGTACCTTCTTTATATTTTATGCTTTTCATATTTTATATCACTCACATGATCAGAATACAATAAAATATAAGAAATTAGGATGCAGTGAGTACCTATGATCTGTCAATAAACAGAATAAAATTAAAACTACTGGTATGAATAGAGAATTCAAATTAATCAACAAAAAAGAATAAACAATCCCACCTATCACTGGGTAAAAGACATGAACAGGACCTTCTCTGAGAAAGATGAATGGCCAACAAACATGAAAAAAATGCTCCTCATCCCAAATTATCAGAGAAATGCAAATCAAAACCACCCTGAGATATCACCTAACCCCAGTGAGAATATCCCATATCACAAAGTCCCAAAGCTATACATGCTGGCACAGATGTGGAGAGAAGGTAACACCTTTACACTGTTGGTGGTAAGAGACCCACTACTCTACAAACTAATAGAGCATCTTTGGAAAGAAGTATGGAGAATCCTCAAAAAACTCAAAACAGACCTTCCATTTGATTCTTCAATCCTATAACTAGGCATCTCCCTAGAAGAAAAAAAAATCTTATCATAAGGAAGATCACACTAGATTGTTTATCACAGTTCAATTTGCAATTGTCAAGATGTGGAAACAACCTAAATCCCCGTCAACCCAAGAAAGGATCAATCAACTGTAGTATATGTATACCATGGACTGCTATTCAGCTATAAAAAATGATGGTGCCCTTATACCTTCTGTATTAACCTGAATAGAGTTGAAACACATTCTTCTCAGTAAAGTGTCACAAGAATGGAAAAGTAAGTATCCAGTGTACTCAATACTAGCATGAAGCCAGTAGATGATCTAATACACACCCACAGAAGAGAAAAATTCAATTCAATTCAAGGTGAGGGGAAGGGAATCAGAGAGGGAGAAGGGGGGCATTAGTGTGCACCACTTAATGAGCACAATGTAAGGGTGTATGACACACCTGTTGGGTGCAGGACATAACTACAAGAGGGACTCTACCTAATGAATGCAAACATTGTAACTTGATTGCTTGTAGCCGCACATTAATCTGAAATGGAACAAAAATTTAAAAAAAAAATAAAACTATTGGTAGATACTGTATACAGTAAAGGTATTTTGAGCTTTTCTCTGAAATATGTTTGTGTACGTGTGTGTGCACATGCATATATACTTGGTTGCACAGTAAAATCTATTTCTCACTATGATTTGCAGTTTAAGAATACTTGAGAGACGGTGGAAGGAATTCTTGCAGTGGGTAGGAAGCTGGATGTAATGATCCTCTAAGTTTCCATCCAGTTCTCAGTTGATGATTCTGGAATTCTCAGTACTGTGAAGAAAAAAAAATGTTAGCCTCTTCCAAGATGAAGGAGGTGGTGTGTTGCTTGGCATGACTGAAGCATTCACAGAAGGCACTGCCCCTCAGCCATTTAGTAATTGCAAACACATTGAGCAACAGTATTCATCAGCTCCAGTCAGAAGTTAATGGAGAAAAAAATTCCAAAAAGTCTTCCATTGCTGTTAAAGAGAAGTTTTCAGTGGTTTAAATCCCAAATCTAATGAATCTAAATAGCCAGACTATTTAAATTTCTAGACAGAACAGCCTTGTAATCTGTAAACTTCTCACCCTCAGTTCCTCCTAGGGACCCTCATTTATGCTAATAAAATTCTCAGTAGTGGGCCTCTTACCACTACTAATGTTTTCAACAAGGCTTTGGTGCCAACTTTGGGTCTATAGGGTGGAATACAATTGGAGACATGAGTACCATCTGACCACACAATCCTAGAACACCTCTTAAAAATTCCAAAACAAGTTTTAAAAAATGAATTAGGGTTTTTTTCTCCTCTTAAAAAAAGTGAAATGTCACCACTTGGCAAGAAGCTCTATGAACGTGGTATTATTATAAACATATTTAGCTTTTTTAGAGTAAAGTGGCTAAAACTGAAATGGTCTGGTTAGGTCATTAACTCTGCAACTGCTCAACTCACAAATGCAATGTCCCAACTCAGAAATAAGTTAATATTTCTTGAGCACAAGCTGTGGGCCAGGCATAGTGGTAATTGCTATGGGTTGGTTGAAACATCTATTAGTTATAGATCCTGCCATATGGAAGTCTCAAGGGTGTGCAAGTTAAGAGTGGAAATAGACTATACACCACCAACAAAAACAGAGGGCATATTATGGTAAGGATTAACACTTTCTTGGTAAAATCTCTTCAGATAAGATGAAAGCTGTAAGACTCCATCTCCAGAATAAATGTATAGACACCCACCCCTGCCAGTTCACTGCTCAATTCTGTTTGCATTTGGGGCTTCAAACACTTGAGAGAGGGCCTGAAAAGGAGTAAAGTATGAATTAACACGAGGAGACTTCTCAACCATGCTCTGTACCGACTCACTGGCTTAACTAACATTCATTTCCTTTTAACAAAATCTCATCAGATGTTGGAGCATGTTGGCTGCCCCCGTTCATGGGCTGCTCTCTCTGTGAGCTTCCACTCCTATTGTTTGAGGGTTATGCTGACCAAGGGTTGGTGGTATGTGCTCCTGTCTCAGTTTGCTTAAGCTGACATGCAAAATACTGTAGCATGGCTGGGGAAACAACAGATTTCATGAGCCAGCACAAAGAGCAAATGTACCAAAGTGGGAATGCTGAGGATGAAGAAATAAAACACACAAGAGATAAAGATGGGATTGGAAGGTCTGGTGCACCTGATGACTGCAGCCGACCTCAAACCAAACCATGTGAACAGCTTTATTTATACAGTATCTAAACAAGGTAGCTTATACTAACAATGTTGCAAATCAGCAAGGAGAGTGGGTGGGGATGTTTTCATCTTATAAGGTTGAGGGGAAGGAATAGTACATGGGGTAAAGATTAACTTTAGAGAAGGAAGGCTATGCACCTTTAGGCAAAAGATAGAAAAGTATATAGAAGCTACGTGACTTCTGGCAGAGGGAGCAAGGAGAAAGGACCATTGTTGTTTTAGGAAGGGAGGAGAAGCAGTTGGGGGTTATTCCTTGAATGCACCTCCCAGGCTGTGGGGGTCTTGGTGCCTTACAATCTGCACTCCACAAACAGTTATTTTCTCACTGTTCTGGAGACCACTTTGTTTTCTGGTGCAAGGTCTCTTCCTGGACTTCATTCATCTGCCTTCTCACTGTGCTCACTATCCTTGGAGGGGTGTGTGTGAGAAAGAGCACCAGAAAACTCTGGTGTCTTTTCTTATAAGGTCACTAACCCAATTGGATCAGGGCCCTATCCTTACTTTAACTTTAGTTTCTTTGGTAGAGGACCCATCTCTAAATACAGCCACTCTTGAGATTAGATTAGCATTTCAACATGTGAATGCAGGGAGTAGATCACAGTCTGTAAGAGCTTCCAAACCTGTGTTGTGAAAGCATTGATACAATTTGCTCAAGAGAATGTAAATCAATTAAACTAGTATGAACTCTAGGGCAGGCAGAATAACAGCCCCACAAAGGCGCAGCCCTCTTTATCGTCAGTGCTAATGAACGCGTTAGATTAACTGGTAAAGGGGAACTAAATTTGCTAATCATCTACTTTTAGAATAGGAAGATTATCCCAAATTATTTAAGTGGGCCCAGTGTAATTACAAGCACCCTTAGAAGTGGAAGAGGCTGGAAGAAATTAGTTAGAGAACCATAAACCAGCATAAACCATAAACCTAGCTTTAAAGGCAGAGGACGTGAGCCATTATCCAAAGAAAACTGACAGCGCGGAATTAGATCCTCCTCTTGAGCTTCTAGAGAGTAATATAGTCTAATCTCAATTTTGGCCTCATAAGAATTGTGTAGGACTTTTAGCCCACAGGTCTATAACATAATAAACATGTGTTGTTCTAAACCACTAAATTTGCAGTAATTTGTTACTGCAACAATAGACAACTAAAATAATCTCAACAACTTTTTTTTCCTATAAAATCTAAGGGAAATGTTTGGAAAAACTTGATAACAAGTAGAGCCAAATTAACTAGTTACTGCTCTATTAAGTATGAGCAAGACTCATTTTAATTAATGGTGGAAGGAAACCTATAAAAACTAAAATGACTTCATTTAAATGACTTTACCAGGATTTTGTAGGGTTGCCCAAACTTTTCTCTTTCTACCACACATTGGATGAATAAGAGTTGGCTTGGGCCACACGTTATATACACACACACTCTAATAAAAACTGATGAGCAAAAATAAAGGTCTGTGAACACTTTTCACCATATCTGACACCACAAATAAGCAACACATTCCTCAAATAATTTGCACATGGCCACAACCTGCAGGTTGGACACCCCTCATTGATGGTGCATTGTGGATGTGATCTATTCTATTTGTCAGAGTTCTCCAGAGACGCAGAACTAGTAGGATGAAATAATGTGCTCTATCCCTATACCAATAGGAGATCTCTGTGTGTGTGTGTGTGTGTGTGTGTATATAATACACATGCATATGATTTATCCTGCAGTTATGAAGAACTAACTCATACAATTCCAGAAGCCCAGAAATCCTGCAATGCTCTGTCTGCAAAATGGAACAACAGGAAAGCCAGTGACATAATTCAATCAGAATCAAAAAGCCCAAGACTCAGCGAAGCCAGCATTATAAATCCCAGTCTGAGGTCCAGAGAAGAGGAGAAGGATGAGCTGAGGTGTCCAGTGAAGCAGGCAGGCAGGAAGCAGTGGGGGCATGTTCTTCCTTCCCCTACCCTTTATTCTGTTCAGGATGTCAGCAGATGGGATGATGCCCCAGAGTGTGGGGAGTGGTTCACATTACTGAGTCTATCCCTCTACTGAGCCCAATGCTCATCTATTCTGGAAATCCCCTCGGAGAGACACCCAGAAATAGTGTTTAACCCACGCACCTGCAGCACAAGCAAGCTGATGCACAAATTAACCATCACATTCATAGAAGAGCAACGTCTACTCCAGTTAGACTCATGTTCAAAGAAAAGATCTTAGCCTTACCCAAATACTGAATCCTAAGAAGGATTAGGGAAAGGCCAGAGATGACTAAATTTGCATCACAGAAAACGCTCAAGAGTTGACACTTCCATGTCCTTCTAGAACTGAGGAAATGTGTGGCTAAAAGCAGGATGAACTGAAAGTTTGTTGAAGCCTTTTCATACCCCTCCCTCATCATTTCATTGGTGTGCAGTTACAGGAGGCATCGGATGGAGCCCGGAGGAGCTACGACTCCAGGAAATAGGATAAGGACATGATGTTACAAACCAGTAAAGTGTTCGTACCAAATACTGAGATCCTCAGCCAAGTTTATATTTTCTAGAATACAAGATTGTAATATTTTTTTCAGAGGAATCTAATCAACTCAAAATGAAAAAAATTGAAAAGAGAAAGAAACTCACATTTGGAATTCTTTATGGCGAAGACTTAGCCAGACAACCCTTTAGGGAAGCTCCTGGGAAACAGGCCTCATCAGCACAGAGCTTTTTAATCCCCAAACCCTAATGTGTGTGGATGAGTGAGAATCATCAGATATTTGGAAAATCACCCAATGGGAAAGACACACCCAAGTGAACTAACAGGGAGGGAAAAAAATTGGAGGAAATAGAGATTATACAAGAAGAAAAGATGATACTAACAAAGACGTTGAGAGCAGAGAAAACTACAGATTAATATTCTCAGCACATAGGCACAAACATCGTTAGCAAAATATTAACAAACTGAATTCAGCAGCATATACACTGGGGTAATACCTCATGTGCACTGAATTCTATTCCAGAAATGCAAGGTTGTTTTAACATTGGAAAATTAATCTACGGTTTTTGCTGAATAAATGAGAAAAGCTATGTAATTACCTCAATAGATCCTGAATAGATGCAGAACAAAGGTTTGATAAAATTCAAATCTCAGCAAAGCAGAAATACAAGGTAATTCCCTTAACCTAATAAAGTGTATCTTTGTAAATTAGATACATAGATATGTATATGTGTGTGTGTATATATATATTTAGAGAGAAAGAAAGCTTAAAGGTGAGAGACTGAATACATTGCCTATAAGATCATAAATAAGGAATGGATATTCCTTCTCACCACTCATAGTTCAATATCCTACTGGAAGTACTAGCCTGTGCAATCAGGAAGGTAAGAAAACTAAATACATTTATATGGAAAAGGTAAATTTACAGGTAAATGATTGGCTGTGTAGAAGATCTCTCAAAAATATATTTAAAAAAAATAAAAACCTCCAGTGTAGGCAGCTTACACAACACAATGCCAAGTACAAAATCAATGATATTCCTGTCTACCAACACGTCAAACTGAAATTTAAAATAAAAAGTGCATCTTAGCAGGGTACTGGCGAAACTCATTAAAGGTAGAGTATTAATATCATTATTTTTCTTATCTTGTACCTCAGCATTCACTTTTCTACTTGCTGATATACCCCAACAGTGATAAAATAATAATTTAAAAGATTAAATAACAGGAAAACTTTAAAAGATAATATTTTTTAAATTACATCCATAGCATTATTTCAACTATCTAAAAACTCCTATTCATAGAGGAACAAACTGAAAGGAGAAAAAAACATTTTCTTGAGAGTTACAATTAGGTCAACCTATATGCCAACATTTTATCTGTTCATTTATTTACTTATTTAGAGACAGAGGCTCACTCTATCACCCTGGGTAGAGTGCCATGGCATCATCATAGCTCACATAACCTCAATCTCTTGGGGTCAGGTTGTTCTCTTACCTCAGCCTCCTGAGTTGCTGGAACTGTGCCACCCTCCAGGACACACAGTCAGTTTTTTTCTTTTTTAGTAGAAATAGGGTCTCCCTATTGCTCAGGCTGGTCTCAAATTCCTGAGCTCAAGCAATCCACCCATCTTAGCCTCCCAGAGTGCCAGGATTACAAGCCACCACCCTCGGCCAGTACCAACACTTTAGTTGAGACCAGAAATTCAGAAAACATTCCATTTACCCTCTCACACACTATTCTTTTTTTTTTTTTTTTTTAATCATACCTGTGTACATTAGTGCAATCAAGGGGTACAATGTGCTGGTTTCATATACAATCTGAATTATTTTCATCAAACTGCTTAACATAGCCTTCATGGCATTTTCTAAGTTATTGTATGAAGACATTTGTAATCTGCATATAGTAAGGTTTGCCTGTACCCTTCTAAGATGCACCGTAGATGTGGCCACATCAATTACCTTCCCTCCACCCCAACCTTGCCCG
The DNA here is from genome assembly GCA_963573935.1 of Arctocebus calabarensis. Lineage (NCBI taxonomy): Eukaryota > Metazoa > Chordata > Mammalia > Primates > Lorisidae > Arctocebus > Arctocebus calabarensis. The sequence goes on along the minus strand of CAUYON010026363.1, from coordinate 6,148 downwards.
TCCCCTCCCCTCCCCTACCCCTTTCCCCATATTCTTGTGCAAAGTATCTCAAGAATGGAAGAAAAAGTATCCAATGTACTCAGCACTACTATGAAGCTAATTTATAGCTTCCATATGAAGGCTATAATCCCACACTATTCTTGGAACAAAAGCTCCCCTGGGTCATAAGTAGTTCCTATTTACAAAACAGTTTCATGAAAATAAGCTGAATACAGTAAAATAAACAATGAATTCAGAAAAACTAGTCCAGTTTTATCTCTGCTACTCACTGATTAGACAACCTTGGATGAGTTAGTAAGCCTCAGATTCTTCATGGCTGAAGTGGAACTAATCTACTTCATAAGGTTTTTATTAAGGAGAATAAAAGAAATAATGAACATGAACACACCTTATCACGTAAGATTAGATACATAGCTACATGTGTGCATAGATTTTTAAATTATAAGGCAGAAAATACAATAACATCATGAGACTAGATTAGCCATTTGTGTTAACCACTAAATTGGACTAGACTCAAAACAAAATGAAACAGGTAAGGGATAATTCCCTACCCACTTCCCATCACCCACCTTCTGTGGCAGCCTTGAGTTTCCTTCATTTAAAATGCTAGATTCATCTAACAGCCTTCATAGCCTCTTTCACGACATGCAGGCTTACAGATCAGCGTGCACGTTCCTTTCTTACTCTTTAATGAGTTCAACTGGGCTGAGCATTTATCCGCTGCCATGACCTAGATATCACTTTACTGGCATTAGGTCTCCTCTTGCACATTAATTTTAAGAGACAGTCAAACCCTTGTCATGTATCAATAATATTACCCAGACTTTGACCCATCTTTGTTTATCTTGCATTATTTTCCTAATAAATCTATATCCTTACTAGTAGTTATTATTTCTAACTTAGAAAACAGTCATTCCATAAGTAAGAATATTCACCTAAGCTCCCTTGAGATGCAGCATGGACGGCATTTTTGTGTAAGGCTACTCTATTACTGTGTTATCATGGAGTCACAGGATAATAGTGCATCCTAAAGCAAACAGAATGAAGAGAATGGGAAGACAATCTTGTTCAGTTGTCTCCTATTATAGGACTTATTTAATACAATAAAACAAGGGTTACTTATTACTCTAAGGATCCGATACTACTTGTTTTTATATTAACAAGCCATTTAGCTTGTGTTTGCAGGAGGAAGTTTTGTGATAATAGTAATTCCTCCTGTTCCAGTGAACACATTTAGAAGACTTGCTAAAGGAGTAAAGTGAAATGCTTCCGGTGCCTGCTTTAATGCCATTTGTCTCTGATGTAAAAACAGAAATGGGATTAAAAATACTGTGTATGCATGAGGGAAGAGTAGTAATGCAACTTTTTAGGAAATAGAATCAAACTCTAGGCATTTTCATAATTTACCAAAAAAAGATGCATGTAATATATTGGATCTAATTATCTAAAAGATGCAAAGATTCGCATACGTTTGAGAATGGCCAGAATATCAGATTCCCTGATTAAAAAGGCTCTATACATCCAAACTTAGACTTCAAGAACAGTAACAATTGAGACATCCCACATAAGCATGCAAAGCAGGAGAAAGTAAGGAAGAGCCCAGGGACAAGAACACAGTTTACAGTCCAAGCCAATAAATGGGCAGTCTCGTAAGGTATATAAGAAATTCATTAATCTCTAACCGCATGAAAACATAATTAACTTCTGCTAAGTGAGAACTGGAATAAGCTGACCACAGGTTTCAGTGTTGCCTCTTCAGCTGTTCTGAATTAAGGGTGAATTTGAGCCACATTCATGAGAAGTGACCCAAAGAAAAGTCAGTACTGAGAGAAAGGTTAAGGACAGACAAATGAAAACAAGGGCCTACTGATTTCTGCAGTTACTAGCACAACAAATCAATCAAAAAATACTGAAGCAGGCTTGTACAAAAGACATCATTAAAGATGGATTCACCAAAGCAAAATATGTTCAAGCAAGGATGACTGTATCTGATTCATAGAGATAAACTTTAGTGACCTGAATCCAAAATTTCCACGATGTCCTTCAGCTGTGAGAAACATCTGAAGACTTACCTCGTGCTTGGAGAAGAGTCGGACAGCTTCCAGCTGGTGGAAAACAGGGTAGTGCTGGGCGTCAATCTGGTCACGCCTGTAGACATCGCCCACCACCAGGAAGGCGTCCAGGCCTGAGTGCAGCAAGTCCCACTGGTGAGCTGACGTGTGTGCTCTCAGCATATGTGTCCGATTTAGGTAATAGTTGTCCCCCTTCTTCCTGCTGGGGTGGTCAGCTGGGATGAGCAGGCTGTCAAAGTTCTGCCAGGTGGTGACCACTGGAGAAAGGTTGTCGTAGACCGAGAAAAGTGGAGTCCCGAAGCGGCCCACATACTGCTTGTAAAAGTGCTCCTTCACCCTCTCCTTGATCAGCCACAGAGGGTGGTGCTGCTGGTTGTGCAGATTCCTGCCTACCTTGGAGAGGACCTTCCGGCTCAGATTGCTGTGGTCATCCTGAGGGTAGGACTTGCCCAGCAGCTCCACCACACCTGCAGGAGCTCCTGGGACAGCAAGATCAGAAGCAGCAGGCCTCCAGCCCCAGGTCTGATGCTGACAGCCTCTAGACACGTGACTGGTCTTGCTCACCAGGTAGACACGGGCATAGGAGACTCTCCTGAGGGCTGAAGCAACCATCGTAGAGACTTCGCGCAGATTCTGGAGAGAGCACACAGGCACAGCACAAGTCAAGTTTCACTCTGGGGAAAAAAACTATTTCCTCTGTGTCTCCCAGAAACTCCCCACTGTCCTACTGACATATATGTTTCCCCCACTGCCACCTCCACACAGCTGAAAGATACAATTTTAAAAATCTGCCGACAGAGGCTTCACCTTTACTAAATGAAATTGAAAGATTCTTGGAAGTCACTTTTAGGTCCCTAATCTCTAATTGTCCTTCCTTCGTAATTTAGATTCTTGGCATTGTATAAAAAGTTCTTTATCACACTGGAACTCCCAATGTGGAACAAAACTTTAAATGTGACAACTTCTACACTCTAAAACCAAAAAACTTTACAGGGATAACCTAAAATACAGGACTTGTTTGGACCCTAGTAAGGGTCTGAATGATAACACACAGGCCTCTGAAGGATAATGAAAGAGAAGACATTTTCAATAGGCATCCTTTCTTTACATTTCTGCTTCTGTCCTCATAACTACTGAGTTCTGCTTACCCTTGGCAGACCATGACTTCCAGATTAATTCACTAGATCACAGAATGACATTGATAATACTCTTTAAAAAAACATTTTGAATAAAATACACCATTTCAGGTGGTGGTTATCTTTAATATTTAAAAAATTAAAAATAGAAAACTTAAAGAAACATGACAGAAAGTGATAGACTATACCCACAGACAGCTGACACTATTTTTACAAATATAAATCTTTCCTATCTTGACATCTGGTCATTGTCATTTAAACTTAATACCATTGTAGCATCCTCTCAATTATGTCTTTGTTTTTTGTAAAATCGCAAATTTTGAGTGCACACCCAAAACAGACCAGGCACAGGATTAAGCTTCCTGGGGAAAGAACAGAAGACAGAATAATGACCCAGTGTTTTTTTAAAAAGAAAACTCGCCTAGAATTGAATAAGTTCACCAGATTTCACAGCTAAAAGTCACCTCAGCTGTAATCTAGTCTACGCTGTTCCTGTCCCAGGTGAGGTGACGCAGACTCAAGTATAGCAGACCAAACTCAACAGAAAGGGATTCCAGACCACTAGTGCAGTGTTCGCCACACTAACGCAAAAGCCAGTCTTAAAATCACTGAGCAGTCTCAGTAATGAGTCATTACATGTCAAATCCTAATGTTCGTACATAATTTAAGTTCATAAACTTAAATCCCACAAATTTATCTTCTAAAATTTGGACTTTTTTTCTATCAGGCTAACTTTAAAGCATACCACTATGTGGTTATTTTACTTCAAGGGCCACACAACCATACCAAGAAAATACATAACTTCATGACATTAAGATGTATTAGAAGAGAATTCTATTGTTCCAAGTGTAGCTACTTTGTACCTGAGCAGCACAATTCATTTGATTCAAAATTAGGAACTGAGACTATCTAGCTCCAAGTTAAATTGTTGTACTTGTGTGTGACTGCTTCTCACAAGCCTGTGCACAGCCCTGTTGTTGGAGATTGTCATCACATGAGAAGTTTTCAAAGGCACGCAGGACCTCTCTGGATTTATTCACTTATGGCATTATTTTGTCAGAGCTGCTTCAAAGGAACTTTTGGCTGAGCTGCAACTGGAACACATCTTCCCATCTCCACTGTTCAGTGCAGTGGATATGAACTTTAAATATGCATGTGCAGCCTGCCTTACACCTCTCAGCACAAAGTCAAACTGCTAGGTTGTTAGCTTGTTAGCTACCCAATTCAGCAACCTCAACAAAACACAAGAAAGCATTTCTTCCTTCCAAAGGCATATGCTGTTATACAAAGTTCAGAATTGTTCTGGGAAAGGTGCTTTGATGAAGTTATCCATGGCTTGCTGACTACTCTTCCTTCCTGGTTTCCAGCTCCTCACACTCAAAGGCCCCTTTCAGCCTTTGTTCCCACAGATGTGCACCATCCTCACGTCACTTCCTTGTTCTCACCCAATCCACAGTGTGCTCATCAAAGTTTATTTTTCCTGTCCTTGTTTTCATGTTCTTTGGTCTCTCAGCTCAACCCTGCTTATATTCTCCACTGTTGTTCTCCCCACCCAAACCAGTACCTGTCCTTTCTTTTGTCATCTCTTATAGAGAGAGATAAATGACACAGATAGCTTTCCCATTTCTACCTAAGGAGCAAATTCCTTTCCCTCTGCCTTTCTTTTTTTTAGAGTCTTACTCCATCACCCTCGGTAGAGTGCCATAGCATCACATAGCTCACAGCAACTTCCAAATCCTGGGCTTAGGCGATTCTCTCACCTCAGCCTCCCGAGTAGCCGGGACTACAAGCACCCCCCACAACGCCCAGCTATTTTTTGTTGCAGTTTGGCCAGGGCTGGGGCCGGGTTTGAACCCGCCACCCTCGGTATATGGGGCTGGTGCCCTACCCACTGCATCACAGGCACCACCACTCACCCATTCCCCGCTTTTCTTATAGTCAAATTTCACTATAAGAAACATTTCATCTGGAGATATAAAAAAATTCCAGGAAGACAATACCAGCAATAGTCATATGTCTGCGGGACAGTGCTCTTCCTTTTCAACCTTTCAACAACTCTGTGAGGTAAGCATTATTATTATCACAGTTTTATTGCCAAGGATAATAAAGCTCAAATAAATCCTTTAACTTGCACCAGTTCACATGCCAAGCCATGAGATAAAGTTCAGACCCTTAAGTACAGTCAACCCTTGGAACAATATAGGTTGGAACAGTGAAGATCTACTCATACACAGATTTTTGTTCAAAGTAAGTGGCCCTGACTCAGCACCTGTAACTCAAGTGGCTAAGGCACCAGGCACATATACCAGAGCTGGCGGGTTCCAATCCAGCCTGGGCCCACCAAACAATGACAACTATAACCAAAAAATAGGTGGGCATTGTGGCAGGCATCTGTAGTCCCAGCTATTTAGGAGGCTGAGGCAAGAGGATCGCCTAAGGCAGGGGTCCTCATACTACGTCCTGTGGGCTGCGGTCCGCCCTGGACATTTATCGGGCCTGCCTGGCGGGTGTTTTTGCCTCCGCTGCCTGTCCTGTTTAGCAGTGGACTCATCCTGGGCCTGCAAAATCTGTTAGTGGAAAAACCATTGGTTGCATTCCCAAACAAAACATGTGTAGATTCACTGGAAACATTGCAAAAGGAGTTCCAATTTAGATTTAAAGAGCTTCATCTCCATGAACAGGACATACAGCTTTTCCATAACCCATTTTCTATTGACACTGAAAATGTGGAGGTCAGTCCCCGAAGTCGCTGCCCTGGCCACTCCTCTGCCAGCTGCTCCAGCGTCTCCAGCAGGTGGGAGCCAGGTGCTGACCAGTGCAGTGGGGCGGCCAAGCACTCCTGTGGCTCGGCTCCGGCTCTTCGTGGGCGGCGGCTTTCTGGCTTCTCCATGGGGCTGGCTTGTAGCACCCGGATGCAGCGGAGGCAAAAACACCCGGCAG
>CAUYON010026361.1:0-25228 GCA_963573935.1 Arctocebus calabarensis | reverse complement strand
GGGTTTGAACCCGCCACCTTCAGTATATGGGGCCGATGCCCTACTCAATGAGCCACAGGTGCCAACCTCAACACATTTTTATATGGAAAAAAAACAGGTTTCTTTCTACAAATCAAAAGATACAAGGAGAAAGTGAGTTCTCAGTATAGGTACAGGCCATAAGTAACAGCTTAGGAAAAAGTGATCTTAAATAAGTTTAGCTATAGAAATTGTGTGGTATAAGCTGACAAAAGTACATTCTTAGTTATTTAAGGAGAGGATGACAGATGAGAAAATACAAGTTAGAAAGCATAGAAATTTTAAAAGAAGCTGGCTGTATCCTGTAGGCTAGTGGCTACTCTGTACTATTCTGCTAACACCTTTACTTGGGCTATTTTAATATACTCTATAGACACCTGGAAATATATTCCTAAGAAATGCAGAACTAGGACAGGATATAGGACAAAACATATATGACTTCAGACAATTAAGTTCTTGAACTCATCCTGGAAAAAGTGCTACATACCTCGTTGCTGAATATCACGACGGTAGCCTTTGAGAAGCTATGTGCCAATGCCAGTGTCTAATGTACCCTTCAAAGCAATTTTGCAAGTCTTTTTTCCAGAATGGCCATCAGAGCTGTTGTCATTTGAAGGTCTGATAATTATATTTGTGAACTTGTCCTATAATAAGGAATTATTATAAAGATAATGATAATATTATATTATAATTATTATAAAGATAATAAGAAATATGTACCAATTGAAAATGGGCAATCTATTTTCTGTGTTTCATTTTTACAGCTGTGTTAGTTAATGGGAATATAGTAATGAATGAAAAATAGAAAACTTCTGACAGCAAGTTAAGTAAAACCATTTCTCAGTTTTGTGTTTTATTTGAACACAGAATAAAATACTGAATACACTTCAGGGTCATGTAGGTGCCAGTCTCGGTGAATAGCTTCCCAAGAGGAGACTTAGAAGGTGGCTGAGGTTACCATAAAGATATTCAGCAATGAGGTAAGCAGAATTGTTCCTATGGTGAGTTCAAGAACTTACTTGTCTTCCCATGCACATCTTTGGATATAAATCCATTCCCTAATGTGCCAACGTTGGTGCTTTCCTGAGTGTTTGGCCTCCAAAGATCAGCCTCCTCTCTCTTCCAAGCCTCTTGAGAAAACATTGAAAATAGATTAAAAAATGGAAAGTTTTTCTTAAGGACATTTTAGGAGGAAGTGAGATTGATCCCTTAAGGAAAACCAAAGCCAAAACCATGGTAAAGTTGCTATTGTAAGTTGTATTTTGTACATGAAAGACCATGGTAATGTGCATATACTGAAATAAGAAACTTGGAGAGAATATAAAAGTGTGTAGAGAAGAAAGAAAAATGGAAAGAATAATTTGGTACAAAATCAGAATGTGCAAAAATTTCAAAATGAATAAAAATTTCAGGACTATATTTTCAAATTTACATTTTATTTGAGGCCTAAATAATTGAATTTATTTTCCTAGGGACATTATAAATATGTCTCTGTCTTTAAAACGCTGGTAAAAATGTAAATTTCCAATTAGTATTTTATACCATGTTCAAATAAAACACAAAATTGAGAAATGGGTTTATTTAACTTGCTGTAGGAAGTTTTCTATTTCTCATGAGTTCATCATTACTATATTCCCATTAACTAACACAGCTGTAAAAATGAAACGCAGAAAATAGATTGCCCATTTTCAATTGGTACATATTGCTTATTATCTTTTAAGCCAAGCAAAATATTACGACTTCAAGTAGATGGCCATCTATGGGTAACTTTGAATTCATTTTTACATGAAAACACACAGACCAAAACACATTCATAACTCTAACTATAGATAAAAGAGAATATCTCTTATCTTTTTATCATCCTCTAATAGCCAGCACTTCCTATAAAAGCTTGAAATATGGTATGAGGATGCTACTCTGTATCCATATTAAGTATAAAAATATTTAAAACGTTTAGAGTATAATGAGTGATATTATCTTAGCTGCAGATTTTCAGCAGATATTAAATGTTCAAAATTGCAGGACTGCAAGCTAAATAAGTCACCTTTTTCAAGTTAATTAAACAGGATGTTTCAGAGCCTGTAGCACTGACATTTGTATCACTATGGGCTACATAGAGGTAAAAACCTAGGGCTGTGTTCAATGGCCAGGAATCTTCAAAGGGAATTCTGAATAGGAATAAGGAAAGCAGAATAAATTAAATGGCAATTATCATGTTTGAAATAATGGAATAATTAAGTGGAACTAAATTCTAACTTGTAGGTAAGTGATTTGGTTTCTCTAAATAAAGTACAAAATAAGTTTTGCTCATTGATAGTATAATTCAATGTACAGATGTGTACATAATTGAAAAATATAGGTGATAAGAATATATTGCTTTTACTTGTGATGAGAATAGTCATTACCAGCAAAATACTTTTTGCTACTCAAAATATCTCTGATAACATCTATCAGAACATCAGATTTTATGCTGTGTAGAAAACATGGATTTAAAATTCAATATACTAAAATGACAGCCATTACTTGATACATCTGTAAAATATATACATTTTTTGTTGTTGTTTAAACTTACAAGTTTTTTTTTCCTGAATCAAAAAAAAATCTTGCTTTTTTGTGCCTCCATCAAAGCAAGATTCACATTTTGATAAGGTGTATGTCAGTTATGGCAACATGAACTGCTGTGATATATAACACAACAACATTTCAACTACTTACATAAACAGAAGTTTACATTTTTCTAATGAAACAGTACTGTGTGGATGTTCCTGGGCAATGGACCTAGTTTTCCCACAATTTGGCTGAGCAGCTGGAATTGGGGTCTGGAGAGCCAACAGTAGCATTGAGGCTGCAGGTTGCCCATGCCTGCTTTAGATGAAGTTGGTAAATGGGATCCAGGCTTGTAGAACACAAACATACTGTTAAAAATTCTAAGCCATAATGTGACTGGGATGTTATGGAATAGCCCACAAAACCACCTTCATTTGTGATAACACTTGCAAGTCCTGTGGTTCCCAAGGTCATCTTCAGGTGCAAGAAAGACTCCTAGAACTCATTGAAAGTCATTATATCATGGTTATAGATTATTAAAGTAAAAGAATAAATACGGTACAAAGAACAGATGCATGGGCCAGTGTCTAGGGAAGTTCAATGTGTCAGCTATGTATGGAACCCCACTGTCCCTGATCCTAGTGGTCATGGACAGTGCTCAAAGATGTGTGTTAATATGCATAGAATATGGGTGCCGCCTGTGGCTCATTGAGTAGGGCGCCAGCCCCATATAGCAAAGGTGGCCAGTTCAAACCCAGCCTCGGTCAAACTGCAAAAACAGAAAAAAAAAAAAAAATAGCCAGGCGTTGTGACAGCCGCCTGTAGTCTCAGCTACTCAGGAGGCTGTGGCAAGAGAATCGCATAAGCCCAGGAGTTGGAGGTTGCTGTGAGTAGTGTGACGTCACGCACTCCACGCGATAAGGTGAGACTTTGTCTCTACAGAAAAAAAAAAATATATATATATATATATGCATAGAATATTTAGCCACCAGAGAAGTTTTAAGTGGAGGTTGGTCAAATAGGCCTAATTGACTGCCCATGAGGCTGACCCAAGCCTTCAGACAACCTGGAGTTGCAGCTGATACCATGAGACCCAAAGATTCTCATCTCGTATTATATTGTTAGCTTATCCTGTGTGGCTCCAAGGCCAAAAGTAAACAAAGGCACATTTATCAGGCAAAACATCTTGAGCATTTAGAGATACCTTCCAGGAACCCAGAGGAAAGCCCAGTTCTCTCTAAGCTCAGGGTTAACTTTGGACTACTAAATGATTTATATCATTTCTATTCATATTTATTTGATGAGAAATAGTCACATAATGTCATATATATTATAAGGTAAGTTGGAGTACTGAGTCCTTTGCTGACTGGCCCATACTCAGCAACAACCATACAAATGGAAAAGAGAGCATAAGTCTCTATGGACAATCACCTGTCCACAGTACAAGGTAATTTTTTGTAAACCAGTGATTCTCAAATTGGGATTTGTACAAACTTGTGGTGGATATATACTCAAAGATACATAATTTATTTAAAAATGTGTTTTCTCTCTCTCTCTCTCTTTTTAATTGTTGGGGATTCATTGAGGGTATAAGAAACCAGGTTACACTGGTTGCATTTGTTGGGTGAAGTCCCTCTTACAATCATGTTTTGCCCCCAAAAGGTGTGGCACACACCAAGACCCCACCTCCCTCGCTCCTTCCCTCTCTCTGCTCTTCCTTTCCCCACCCCTCCCTCATTCTTTCTCTGCTCTCCCCTTCCCCCACCCCACTGTGTCATTAATTGTCATTAATTGTCCTCATATCAAACTTGAGTACATGGGATTCATGCTTCTCCACTTTTGTGATGCTTTACTGAGAATAATGTGTTCCACTTTCATCCAGGTTAATACAAAGGCTGTAAAGTCTCCATTTTTAAAAATTATACCTGGGTTTTTAAAAATATATATTTTATAGATACAGCAGCTCACTATGTTGCCTAAACTGGTCTTGAACTCCTGGCCTCAATCAGAGTGCAGGAATTATAGGTTTGAGCCACTCAACCCAGGCTTGGGTAGGTTTTATTTCAAGCATTCAGTGCATGCCCTCCAGCGAACTGGTTTTTAGCAACGAACAAAACCAAATGAGTCTTCCCTAATGAAGCTTATACTCTGGTAGGAGAGATGGATGATAAACATAATAAACAAATACATATTAATGCTATACACAATATGAGAAGCATTATAAAACAATGATAACTACTATCGAGGAAAATAAAGCAGGGACAGAGAAGAAATGTCAGCGCAGAGGTGGAGCATAGTGTATTTAAATGGGGTGTTTAGGTAAGGTCTCAACAAGGTCACATTTGAATAAAGATCTGAAGAACATAAAGGAAGGAGTCAAATGGATATAGCAGACAACACTCTAGGTAAAAGGGGCACTTGTGTGCTTGGAGCAGGGGTATAGTTGGCACATTCAAGGAAGAGCAGAAAAGCCAGGGAGGCTGTAAGACAAAGAATGAGGGGAATAGATTTTAATAGTAGATGAGGAGCAGGGAGAGAGTAATCAACAAGCACTTGTAAGGCCAGGTGCTGTGGCTCACACCTATAATCCTAGCAATCTGGGAAGCTGAGGTGGGTGAATTGCTTGAGCTCAGGAGTTCCAGACTAGCCTGAGCAAAAGGAAGACCCCATCTCCACTAAAAATAGAAAAATTAGCCAGGTGTGGTGGCATACACCTGAAGTCCCTGCTACTTGGGAGGCTAAAACAAGAGGATCAGTTGAGCCCAGGAGTTTGAAGTTACTGTGAGCTATGATGCCATGGCACTCTACCCAGGGTGACAGACTGAGACTGTCTCAAGAAAAAAAAAGCACTGGGAGGTCATTGCAAGGGCTCTGAGAATGAAAGCCACCGAAGGGGCCAAATAGTGGTTCATGCCTATAATCCCAGCACTCTGGGAGGCTGAGGCAGGTGGAGTGCTTGACCTCATGAATTTGAGACCAGCCTGAGCAAGAGTGAGACTCCGTCTCTTTAAAAAAAAAAAAGATAGCTGACCATTGCAGTGGTTGCCTGTGATACCAGCTACTCAGGAGGCTGAGGCAAGGGGATCACTTGGGCCCAAGAGTTTGGGGTTGCTGTGAGCTGTGATGCCACAGCACTCTATAGGGGGCAAGAAAGTGAGACTCTGTCTCAAAAAAGAAAGAAAGAAAGTTACTGAGGGGTTTTGTGCAAAAGTGACATGTCCTGATGTAAGATTTGATAGGATCAATGCACTTGCTATATCAAGAGCAGAAACCAAGGAGAAGGGCAGGGAAACGCAGAAAGGGAACGAAGGTATTATAATTACCTGGGTGAGAGATGAAGGCGGCTTAGTCCATGGTTATAACTGAGGTGGGTGAAATATTCCACTTCTGGATATATTTTGAAAGTATAACTGACAATTTGTTCACAGACTGGCGTGGGTGATTTTGATGGCTTAATGCTTTTGACATCTGGGCTAAAAGGTATATATGATTTAATGTGTTTTCTAAGAATCAAAAGGCAGAAATAGGGCGGCTCCTGTGGCTCAGCAAGTAGGGCGCCGGCCCTATATACCGAAGGTGGCGGGTTCAAGCCCGGCCTTGGCCGAACTGCAAAACAAACAAACAAAAAATAGCCGGGCGCTATGGCGGGCGCCTGTAGTCCCAGCTACTAGGGAGGCTGAGGCAAGAGAATCGCTTAAGCCCAAGAGCTGGAGGTTGCTATGAGCAGTGTGACGCCACGGCACTCTACCCAGGGCAATAAAGTGAGACTATGTCTCTACCAAAAAAAAAAAAAAGGCAGAAATAGGTGCTCAACATCATTAATGTTATAAACCCTCTTACATTGATATAGAGCTTCAGAGTTAACATTATCTGATGCCCATATAAAATAAATCATCATTACTATGCTCAAGTCATTTTTTAAAATATTTATTTGTATCTCTTACTGTGTGCAAGACATGGTAATATGATAACATCACCAACATTTTCAACAGCACTAGAATTTACAAAGAATTTTAACATCCAGCACTCTACCAAGGGTGACAAAGTGAGACTCTGTCTCTAAAAAAAAAAATTAGAGACAGGTTCTTACTCTATTGCTGAGGCTAGAGTGCAGTGGCCTGGTCATGTAGCTCACTATACCTTAAATTCCAGGGCACAAGTGATCCTCTTATCTCAGCCTACTAACTAGTTGGGATTACCAGGCACAACCTGTTTTTTTGAACACAACCAGATCCTTTAACTCACAAAGTGCTACATGGCAGCTATACTCTTCCAAGTGGCATTCCAGCCAGGCTTGGTGGCTCATACCTATAATCCTAGTACTCTTGGAGGCCAAGGTGGGAAAAAAAAAAAAACAGGTTGTGCTTGTAGCTCCCGAGTAGCTGGGACTATAGGTGTCTGCCACAACGCCCGGCTATTTCTGTTGTTGTTGCAGTTTGGCTGGGGCCGGGTTTGAACCCACCACCCTTGGTGGGGCCGGTGCCCTACTCACTGAGCCATAGGCACCGCCTCTAAATTTAAAATAATTAAAAAATAAAAATAAACATTCCACCATCCCCTGAGTTTCATTTTTTTAATTATAAAATACCTTCTACATATGTATTTTGAATCCAGATGCTGTGGACTGAATTGTTTCCCCACAAAATTCATATGTTGATGCTCTAACCCCTAGTATAGCTGTACAGCTGTATTTGAAGATAGTACCTTTAGGGGGTAAGTAAGGTTAAATGGGGTCATAATTACACCCTAATCTGATGGGAGTGGTGGCCTTATGAGAAGAGGAGAGAGACATTTCTACACACACTACAAGGCAAAGCCATGTGAGCAACACAGTAAAATGGTGGCCACCTACAAAAAGAAGAGGTATCCGAATGAAACTTACCTTGATCTTGGACTTCCCAGGTTCCAGACCTCTATGGCAGCCCAATCTGACTAAAACTTATAGAAAGGAAAGGTGAGTTACTCTATAGCAGAATAATCTTAATGTTGGCCAATTCAGTACATACATACAGTGTGAAATTCCCAAGATTGTTCAATCACAGTTTTATTCTCAGGCCATACAATCTGAACCACACAAAGTCCACAAGCCAGGGAGACTACAGTCACCATTTTCATCTATTTAGCTTGTCCCTAAGCTTCATTAACAGCCACAGGGTCTTAGTCCTAGACTCTGAGGATGCAACATGAGGTGACATCATGGTCACCAGAAAATCTCCAACAATCCTTTTCAAACCCTCAATACCTGCATTGTCCAATGGACCAGCCAATGGTCATATGTTGATATGGAGCATTTGATACATAGCTAAATTGTGATGTGCCATAGAATAGATACATGTCAGATTTTGAAGACTTAGTCTGAAAAAAGAATGAATATATTAGGAATTTCATAGTAATTACTGTTAAATAACATTTTTGACATACTGAATTTAATAAAATATACAACTTAAGGCTTAGTGCTCGTAGCTCAGTGGTTAGGGTACCAGCCAGGGCCTGCTAAACAACAATGACAACAACAACAACAAAAGTAGCCAGGCGTTGTGGCGGGCACCTGTAGCCCCAGCTACTCGGGAGGCTGAGGCAAGAGAATTGCTTAAGCCCAAGAGTTTGAGGTTGTTGTGAGCTGTGATGTTGTGGCACTACACCGAGGGTGGCATAGTGAGACTCAGCCTCCCCAGTAACCGGGACTACAGGTGTTTGCCACAATGCTTGCTAGTTTCTTCAGTTTTAAGTACAGATGGAGTCTTGCTCTTGTTCATGCTGATCTCCAACGCCTGAGCTCAAACAATCCACCCTCCTAGCACTTGGCCTCCTACCGGGCTAGGATAAGCGTGAGCCTGACTACCACCTTTGTTTGTTTTTTTTGTTTTTGGCCGGGGCTGGGTTTGAACCCACCACCTCTGGTATATGGAACTGGCACCCTACTCCCTTAAGCCACAGGCACCTCCATCACCTTTTTATTTTTAATGTAAGTCTTTAAAAATTTAGTTATATATATGGACTAGACCAGCCTGAGCAAGAACAAGACCCCATCTCTACTAAAAATAGAAAAACTAGCTGGGTGTTGTGGTGGGCGCCTATAGTCCCCGCTACTTGGGAGGCTGAGGCAAGAGGATCATTTGAGCCCAAGAATTTGAGGTTGCTGTGAGCTATGATGCCACATCACTCTGCCCAGGGTAAATAAATAAATAAAGTTACATATATGGCTTCCATTGGTGCCTTATTTTATATTTCTGTTGGACAGTGCTGTGTCTCACACATACACACACACATGCGCACGCACCCACACAGTCACACAGAATCTCTGAGGCCTTTAAATATACAGCACTTACTCCTTCTTTGAAGTCCCAGCCTAAGCTCGCCTCGGGTCTTCTTCCAGAAGATGTTGCTCACCTGTCTCTGCTCCGACTCCTGCTGCAGTTGACAGCAGTGAGGTTTGGTGCACGCAGTGCAGGAGGCACTGTGGAAAGCTGGCTCGTGGGTCTGACCCTGGGCAAAACATCTGATGCGACTAGATGTTTCCTCAGCACACTGATGCCTTTTCTCCTTTACTATCTTAGGTATCATTATTTTTAAAAGCCCCACCCTGTTCATGTAGCATTCTCTATTCTAATGTTAGAGATTCGGCGTTCTAGACAATGACAGGGAGTGACAAGAGAACCCCGTCCCATCGTACATAAGGATTTTGATCCTACATTACTTTCTGTACTTTGTAAAAGGAAATGGGTTCAGCGTGTTGAAATTCATCACCCAGAGTCAGAGAGCTGTATGGAATTACTACCACATCGTGGGTTCCGACCCCTGCTCCTCGCTCTTACCATTACATCACAATATCATGTATTCCCCAATTTTAAACTGTGACGATTCAAAACTTGAGACTATCTGGGTAGGGAATAAAACGGGGATTAGTCATCATTACAAACATCAATTATTACTATACAGTACCTAAGGAATAAATAGTTATTTTCTGACTGATTGGGAAATTCTGTTAGCTACTCGATTTATTCAATAAAGCCAACTGCAGCCTTGTTTTAAAGATGATGATGATGACGGCCAAAACATACTGAGCATGAGGTGAAGCACTATGATAAACACTTTGTGTATAAGCTGATTTTATTTATTTTTTGTTGTTTTTGAGACAGAGTCTCACTTGGTCACCCTCAATAGAGTGTGGTGGCATCATAGCTCACAGCAACCTCAAATTCTTGGGCTCAAGTGATCCTCTTGCTTCAGCCTCCCAAGTAGCTGGGGTTGCAGGTGCCCACCACAATGCCCAACTATTTTTAGAGATGAGGTCTTGCTCTTGCTCAGACTGGTCTTGAACTCTTAAGCCCAGGCAATCCACCCACCTTGGCATCCCAGAGTGCTGGGATTACAGGCATGAGCCACCACTCCTGGCCCAATTTTATTTTCATTTTTATTTTTTTTGAGACAGAGCCTCAAGCTGTCACCCTGAATAGAGTGCGGTGACATCACAGCTCACAGCAACCTCCAATTCCTGGGCTCAAGCGAGTCTCCTGCCTCCGCCTCCTAAGTAGCTGGGACTACAGGTGCCCGCCACAACGCCCGGCCATTTTTTGGTTGCAGCGTCATTGTTGTTTGGTGGGCCTGGGCTGGATTCGAACCTGCCAGCTCAGGTGTACGTGGCTGGTGCCTTAGCCTGTTGAGCCACAGGCACCGAGCCTCAATTTTATTTTTTTACTTGCTTTTTGATTGCTTTTTTATTTTATTTTATTTTATTTTATTTTTTTGAGACAGAGCCTCAAGCTGTCACCCTGGATAGAGTGCCATGGCATCACAGCTCATAGCAACCTCCAATTCCTGGGCTTAAGCGAGTCTCCTGCCTCTGCCTCCCAAGTAGCTGGGACCACAGGCACCCACTACAACGCCCGGCCATATTTTGGTTGCAGCCGTCATTGTTGTTTGGCGGGTCCTGGGGCTGGATTCGAACCCGCCAGCTCAGGTGTACGTGGCTGGCGCCTTAGCCCGTTGAGCCACAGGCGCCAAGCCTTTTTGATTGCTTTTGTAATGCTTTAGTCACAGCATAAGTGTGCCCATCATTACCTATGAGTAGATTTTTGCCCCTTTCCCCCTTTTTTTCCCCCTTGAGCTCATTTTATTATCTCGCAGGATTTGGGGTATTGTTATTCCCATTTTATAGAGGAAAATCAGAGGTCATACAGGTAAGAAGTGACTAGAACCTGGTCTATCAGACTTCAGAGCCCTAGAACTTTGGCCAGGTGATGGACATGTATTGCTCAATGGTGGGGATATGTCCCAAGCCATGCGTCAAACGGTGATTCTGTCACTGTGCAAACATCCCAGTGTGCACTTACACAGACCCAGGGGGTGCAGGCACACCTAAGCCGCAATGTGCAATAGCCTGCTGCTCCTAGGCTACAGCCCTGCTGGAAAGCATGTTCCTGCACTGGAAACACTAGGGAAATGTAACAGAATGATCCACACATGTGTAAACACAGAAAAAGAAATAAAATAAAATAAAAGTAAGACACGGTATACCAATAATATAGGTCACTTAGATGAATAGAGTTTACAGTACTGGAAGTTGCTCTGGGGAGTCAGTGAATGGTAAGTGACGGCCTAGGACATTACTATAGACTACTGTAGACTTTATAAACACTACACCTGGAATACACTACATTTATTTAAAAAAGTATTTTTCTTTCTTTAATAATTAGCTTATTGTAACTTTTTATAAGCTTATTTAACTTTTTTGTAATAACAGTTAGCTTTAAACACAATCACATGGTCCAGTTGTACAAAAGTATTTTTTTTTTTTTTTACAGTCTCACTTTGTTACCCTCTGTAGAGTTCTATAGCATCACAGCTCACAGCAATCTCAAACTCTTGGGCTCAAGCAATTCTCATTGCCTCCCAAGTAGCTGGGACTACAGGTTTGCACCATCAATCCTGCCTAAATTTTCTATTTTTAGTATAAACAAAATCCCCCTCTTGCTCACACTGTTCTTGAACACCTGAGCTCAAAGGATCCTCCTGCCTTGGCCTCTCAGAGTGCTAGGATTCCAGGTGTGAGCCACTGCACCCAGCCTCTGTTTAAGTCTTAGTTTTTTTGTTTTGTTTTGTTTTTATAGAGACAGAGTCTCACTTTATTGCCCTCGGTAGAGTGCTGTGCCATCACAGCTCACAGCAACCTCCAACTCCTGGGCTTAGGAGATTCTCTTGCCTCAGCCTCCTGAGTGGCTGGGATTACAGGTGCCACCACAATGCCTGGCTATTTTCTTTTATTGTTGCAGTTTGGCCAGGGCCAGGTTTGAACCTGCCCTTGGTATATGGGACACCGCCCTAAGTCTTAGTTTTTAACAAAAAGTTCTAAAAAGTAAAAATAAATAAAAATTTTAAAAATAGAAGAAAGCCTGTAGAATAAGGATATAAAGAAAATGCTTTTAGGCTAGGCGAGGTGGCTCATTAGTGCTGTGATCCTAGCACTCTGGGAGCTGGTGGATTGCCGCCCACAAGAGGATTGCTGAGTCCACGAGTCTGAGGTTGCTGTGAACTAGGCTGACACCATGGCACTCTAGCCTGAGCAACAAAGCAGATTCTGTCTCGAAACAACAAACAAAAACAAAACTCAAGTAAAACCCCCTCAAGCCCACACATTGGCCTGCACAGTCAGGACCATCACTGTCTTCTACATCTTGTCCCCCTGAAGGTCTCAGGTCTACGGGCTGATTACGGGCAGGGGGCTCTCAAGTCCTGTGATCCCAGTGCTGCTTCTCCACTCTATCCTGAAGGCCCTGTTTCAAGCTGTTTCATAATTATTTTTTAAGTAGGAGTATACTCTAAAATAATGACTTGATTAATCAACATTATGGGCCTCCATCAAAGCATAACATTAACCCTAAAGATACACAACTAATATGTACCCACCATAATTACAAATACAATTTGGGGGAGGCTCCTGTGCTTCAGTGAGTAGGGCTCCTGCCATATACTGAGGGTGGAGGGTTCAAATCCTGCCCTGGCCAAACTGCAACAACAATAAATAAATAAATAAATAAATAAATACATATTTTTTTAAATAAAAAATAAAAATACAATTTTTAAGTACAACATATAAACCAGTAACATAGTTGTTTATGTATTCATTTATTTACTGTTATTATTTTAGAGACAGTTTCACTTTGTCGCCCTCGGTAGAGTGCCATAGAGTCATAGCTCCAGCTCTTGGGCTTAGGTGATTCTCTTGCCTCAGCCTCCTGAGTAGCTGGGACCACAGGCTCCCGCCACAACGCCTGACTGTTTTTTGTTGCAGTTTGGCCGAGGCCAGGTTCGAACCTGCTGCCCTCAGTATATGGGCTGGCACCCTACTCACTGAGCCACAAGCACCGCCCGACATAGTTGTTTATTATCATTATCACACATGTACTGTACATAACTGTACATATATACTTCTTTTTTTTTGAGGCAGAGTCTCACTTTGTTGCCCTGGCTAGACGTAGTGGCCTCATCACAGGTCATAGCAACCTAAAACTCCTGGGCTCACGTTTCCTCCTGGTTCAGCCTCCTTAGTAGCTGAGTCTACAGGTGTGCACCACTATGCCAAGCTAATTTTTTTTATTTTTAGGAGAGATAAGGTCACTCTCGCTCAGGTTGGTCTCAAACTCCTGAGCTCAAGGGATCCTCCCATCTTGGACTCCCAAAGTGCTAGCATTACAGCTGTGAGCCATTGTGCCCGCCCATAATATACTTTTATATGACTGGCTGCATGGTTGGTTAAACCTGCATCAAGACGAACATGTGAGTAATGCATGTGCTACCTGTCACTATGGCATACGAATTTTTTTGGCTTCATGATAATCACATGGAGCCACCAACATATATAGTCCTTCGTTGACCAAAATGTCATTATTTGGCACATGACTGTAGTGCCTTCCATTGATAATGGTCTTATCTCCACTATTTCCCAGGTGCCTCACTTAGGAAAATAACCAAATCATTTCCAATTTTTGGCATATTCCCTAATGAAGATAGAACTATAATTCTGTGCTGTATTCTCTGCACATTATAAATTTAGTCTTGAAAAGTCCATAGACTTTTTTTTTCTTTTTTGTAGAGACAGAGTCTCACCTCATTGCCCTTGGTAGAGTGGTTAATGGTAACTCAAACTTGTTCTGTGCTCTTCAAAAAGGCTTTTTGTATATTCTGTTTAATGGTGACACTAAAAGGTGAAAAAATAGGTGATAAGCTAGACAGTCTATAAAATTATATAGAAATGAAACTAAAATGAATAAATTAACCAGTGTTAGGTTTACTGATGTCTGTGGTAATGTATTGTTTTAAGGCCAAAGAAATATTTATTCATTTTATTTATTTATATTTTTAGAGACAGAGTTTCACTTTGTCGCCCTCAGTAGAGTGCTATAGTGTCACAGCTCACAGCAACCTCCAGCTCCTGGGCTTAGGCGATTCTCTTGCCTCAGCCTCCTGAGTGGCTGGGACTACAGGCGCCCGCCACAAGTCCTGGCTATTTTTTGGTTGCAGTTTGGCCGGGGGCCAGGTTTGAACCTGCCACCCTCGGTATATGGGGCCGGCTCCCTACTTGATGAGCCACAGGCACCGCCCAGAAATATATTTTTTTAATAGATTAATCGTACTAAAAATAGAATGTTTGATATGCAGGATTTACTTTTTTTTTTCTTGGCATGGGTTGGGAGATCCACTTTTTGTTTTTGTTTTTTGAGATAGAGCCTCAAGCTGTCACCCTGGATAGCGTCCTGTGGCATCACAGCTCACAGCAACCTCCAACTCCTGGGCTCAAGCGATTCTCCTGCCTCCTCCTCCCAAGTAGCTGGGACTACAGGTGCCCGCCACAACGCCCAGCCATTTCTTGGTTGCAGCCATCATTGTTGTTTGGCGGGCCCGGGCTGGATTCAAACCCACCAACTTAGGTGTACGTGGCTGGCGCCTTAGCCCGTTGAGCCACAGGCGCCAAGCCGGGAGATCCACTTGTAAGAGAAGCATTATTGATAGCCAAAAAGGTTCCTTACCAGAGATGAGTATTTCCTCTTATCTTTGCTCAAGGCTTGAAAGTTATGTGTAAGAATCTAAGTCCACTCTCCTGCAGCTGGGCAAGCAGCAGGTCCATGGAGGCATCTCCTAAGCTATGAATTATTTATTCTACAACATTTTGAGAAAAGAACTAATCATGATCACGAATCTTTTTTTTTTTTTTTCAGTTTTTGGCCGGGGCTGGGTTTGAACCCACTCCAGTATATGGGGCCGGTGCCCTACTCCTTGAGCCACAAGTGCCACCCAGAATACGGAAGTATTGACGGTATCACAAGAACATCCATGGGCTGCCGTTTCCTGAGACAGTCACTTGGAATATAAACAAGCCCACTTCCCTCAGTGACCACCATCTGAACGAGGATCGTACTCTAAAGATTTCCTTCACAGTTATCAGTCAGAACATCTCAGAGACGTGTGTGTAGAGTTTGGGTTTCTCAGCCTTGACATGCAAAAAAAGTCTCTCCACTTGTTGCATAAATACAGCAATGGAAAAATTTATTAGTTCAGTTGGGCACCCTGAAAACTGATAGCACTTATTAACAGAGAATAATGATCTGAAAACTTTTTATAACATGAAAAGGTTGAAGTCATGAAAAAAAATCTTTTAACCTTATTTTTATTATTATTATTTTTTGAGACAGAGTTTATGTTGCCCTTGGTAGAGTGCCGTGGCGTCACAGCTCACAGCAACCTCCAACTCTGGGCTTAGGTGATTCTCTTGCCTCAGCTTCCCCAGTAGCTGGGACTACCGGCGCCTGCCACAACGCCCGGCTATTTTTTGGTTGCAGTTTGGCCGGGCGGATCTGAACCGCCACCCTCGGTATATGGGGCTGGCGCCCTACCCATTAAGTCACAGGCACCACCCATCTTTTTAACCTTAATTAGATGGTTTAGTGTAAAAACAAACTGGAGATAGAGTCAAAGGAAAGCCCTGTGTCCTCGCTTGTCAATTTTTTCTTACATGCAAAATGGGAGCCACTATTTTTCAGAAAATATGGTACTAGGGGGCAGTTTGCTTATGTGTAAAATAAGATGTTGATGTTTCAGAATTCGAGCATCTGATAATTACCAGTATATAGAAAATAGTTGAAGAACAATTTTATAAGGCTGCTTCAAGGTTATTTGAGCATTTTAATGTTGAAGAGTTAAAATATACTGATATTGTATAGTGGTATGTCACTACTCTATAAACACACACACACACACATATATATACACACACACAGTCACACATACATACTTGCAGGGTGTCCACAAAGTTCATGTGCAATTTACTATGTTAAACTATTTTAAACTGCACATGAACTTTATGTCCACCCCGTATATATGTATATGTACGTTTGTATGTCACAAAACCATTTTAGAGCAAGTATAATAAACAAATATCTAAACGGAGTTGCAGTAAGAAAGCAAAAATAAAACCAAAGACCCTCTGGTAGGTTACTAGGGTAAATGTTTACTTACTATGAAAACAATTATTTTTTATTCCTAGTAACATATCCATACAATTAAAAACATAACTAAAAATATAACAGAGCTCACATTTAAAAAAACATTATTTTTGAGAGAGTCTCAGCCTGGCTCACAGCAACCTAAACTCCTGGATTCAGAGGCTCCTCCTTCCTCAGCCTCCTGAGGAGCTGGGTCTGTAGGTGCTCACCACAATGCCCAGCTAAATTTTGCTATTTTTAGTAGAGATGGGATCTGGCTCTTGCAGGGCTGGTCTCCAACTCCTGAAGGTATCCACCCACTCGCCCTCGTAGAGTGCTAGGATTACAGGCGAGCCACTCACCCTAAAATATTTTTCTTAAACCTGTTCTAATATTTTGTGAGAAAATTTTTTTGTTTATATATTTATTTTTATTAAATCATAACTGTGTACATTGATGCATTTGTGGGACTCAGTGTACTGATTTGATATACAATGTGAAATGCTTACATTGAACTGATTAACATATCCATCACAATTATACTCTTTTCTTGGGGTGGCACCTGTGGCTCAGTCAGTAGGGTGCTGGCCCCATATACTGAGGGTGGCAGGTTCAAACCCAGCCCCAGCCGAATTGCAACAACAAAAAAAATAGCCAGGCGTTGTAGCAGGCGCCTGTGGTCCCAGCTACTTGGGAGGCTGTGGCAAGAGAATTGCCAAAGCCCAAGAGTTGGAGGTTGCTGTGAGCTGTGACACCACAGCACTCTACTGAGGGCGATAAAGTGAGACTCTGTTTCTACAAAAAAAAAAAAAAATTACACTTTTTTTTTTTGAGACAGAGCCTCAAGCTGTCACCCTGGATAGAGTGCCATAGCATCAATTCCTGGGCTCAAGCGAGTCTCCTGCCTCCGCCTCCCAAGTAGCTGGGACTACAGGCGCCGGTCACAATGCCTGGCCATTTTTTGGTTGCAGCCGTCATTGTTGTTTGGCGGGCCCGGGCTGGATTCGAACCCACCAGCTCAGAGTGTATGTGGCTGGCGCCTTAGCCCGTTGAGCCACAGGCACCGAGCCTATACTCTTAATAGTTTTGAAATGTATCATTGCATCATGCACATTAGGTCACATCTCCCTCCTCCCCTGAAATGTTTGTTTTGCTTTTATTTTGAAATTGAGGACTGTCCTCAGGAAAGGGAAATAAAGTTCATATAAAAAATATTTATTCAAACTAAGCCCAACAGTACAATGGCCCAAAGGAAATTTAGCCTTCTAGATGAAGTGGTTTTTAAAAAAGGAATTTTTTTTTTTTTTTTTTGAGACAGAGCCTCAAGCTGTCACCCTGGATAGAGCGCTGTGGCATCATAGCTCACAGCAACCTCCAATTCCTGGGCTCAAGCGAGTCTCCTGCCTCCTCCTCCCAAGTAGCTGGGACTACAGGCACCCGCCACACGCCCGGCCATTTTTTGGTGGCAGCCGTCATTGTTGCTTGGCGGCCTGGGCTGGATTCGAACCCGCCAGCTCAGGTGTACGTGGCTGGCGCCTTAGCCCGTTGAGCCACAGGAGCCGAGCCTTAAAAAAGGAATTTCTAAACACTTCAACAGACATGCTTTGAAACTGCCAAACATGAACCTGAAACTTCATAGTAAAAGGACCATTATTTCAGAATGGAGAAACCTCTGTATACAGTCGTATCTTTTATGAATTAATGACAAACAAAAAGAAATAAACCATTTTATTCTGGATCATTGCAAGTTACATTTCCTTGAATCTTTGGTCTGTTATTTAAATAGAATGGTCTCTTATTATTCCATCACTATGTAACAATGGTTGTAAAGCTTCAACTTTGAAGGATTTAAAAACTGCAAACTATGAGCATTTCTTTAAAAGGATGTAAATATAAAATTGTGATTAAATTCACCTAAATCTATTGGATTAAATTCCTCCAATCTATTTGTTATGTATTAATATTTATTTTGAAGGAAATTTAAGACAATAGTCCTACTATTTAATCTATCTTATTACTGGCATAGCTCCAAACCTTCTTTGGTTAACAGGACTCCCTCTTTGCAGAACTGCACTGCCTATCAAAATCACACCTTCTTGTGTGGCGCCTGTGGCTCAAAGGAGTAGGGTGCCGGCCTCATATGCCAGAGGTGGCAGGTTCAAACTCAGCCCTGGCCAAAAAACAAACAACAAAAAGACCAACTGCAAAATCACACCTTCTCATGTTTTTAAGAACAAATAGCTGGATATACTATCTCTTTTAGGAGGGAGAGAGTGAAGAGTGCAAAGGCAAAATACCCCTGGGGTGGCACCCCTATGTGGTTACGGAGCCAGCCACATACACTGGGGCTGGTGGGTTTGAGCCTGGCCCAGGCCTGCTAAACAACAACTGCAACAAAAAATAGCCAGGCGCTGTGGTGGGCACCTGTAGTCCCAGCTACGTGGGAGACTGAGGCAAGAGAATCGCTTGAGCCCAAGAGTTTGAGGTTGTTGGAGGTTGTTGTGAGCTGTGATGCCACAGCACTCTACCCAAGGTGACAGAGACTGTGTAGCAACAACAACAAAAAAAGAAATAAATTATGGGATTCATCACACTATTTTTAAGTATGTAAAATGTCCTTGCCTGACAAATTACCTGCTTACACTAATTCTCAGGACTCTCAGTGTCCCACGTCCTTGAAGAGTCTCTCCCTTCAACAAGCCTCAAGGAGTGAAATATTTTTCTTTTCCTAAAGCTCAAAATTAATTTTATAGATAGCTCCAAATATTTCTACATGCAAAAGGAAAGAGCATTATCCTATGACTAGACCCCACACCATTAAATCCTTAGGAAATCAATTTTCCTAACACTCTTTTTAATTGGATTACCACTTTTCTCCATATGTGATCAATTCAATATTTACATATCAGAACTGCCTTTTAACTGATTTCCACCATGCCTCTTAGATGATAATCTCCAAGTGGACAAGAATTTATTTAACTTGGGCAGTACCTGTGGCTCAGTTAGTAGGGCGCCAGCCCATATATCGAGGGTAGTGGGTTCAAACCTGGTCCCGGCCAAACTGCAACAAAAAAATAGCTGGGTGTTATGGTGGGCGCCTGTAGTCCCAGCTACTTGGGAGGCTGAAGCAAGAGAATTGCCTAAGCCCAAGAGCTGGAGGTTGCTGTAGCTGTGACATCACAGCACTCTACCGAGGGCAACAAAGTGAGACTGTCTCTTAAAAAAATAATAATTTTATTTAACTTGTTTGTACAGTGTACTGCTGACTACCAGTTGTTATACCGCCCCAGAAAAATATTTGCCAATTTTAAACACCTAGAAGGTGTTTATTTCTCTATGTTACCTTGTGTTGACTGATGATTTTGGATATATTGTATATTGTGAATCATTTTAGGATTACATATAACTCATCCACTAGGCTATAAATTTCACTAGGTAAAAAAGCATAGAAGCAAGCAAACAGGTGAGAACATCCAATGTAATTTCTATCCAGTTAACTTCTTTTTGTTTTTTTTTGAGACAGAGCCTCAAGCTGTCACCCTGGATAGAGTGCTATGGCATCACAGCTCACAGCAACCTCCAATTCCCGGGCTCCAGGCGGGAATTATTAAGGTGCCGAGCCTATACTCTCAACGGGTGCCTTAGCCCGTTGAGCCACAGGCGCTGAGCCTCTATCCAGTTAACTTCTGAAGACACTTTTTTAATTTCACACTAGACCTCAAAATTACAGCATTTCTATTATTTCTGAAAGGTTAAAGATAATAGAAGTGTATCTAAATTTACCTTACTGTAGCAATAAGGCAGTTACGCTCAAACGAAAGCTGAATTCTAGGTATAAATGTTCTTTTGCAAGGTAACATTTTAAAATTTGCTAAAGTCCAGAGAGATTTTTATTCCACAATTTGATTTTTACATCAATGAAATCTTAGATATAACAATACAGATGAAGAAACAATGTAATTTGTATCGAAATAAATATTAAGACATACAAAGCACACAGAGAAAAAGGGTCACAATAAATTACAAGTACAGGCATTATTTTACTCAATCACCAAAGAAAGCCCTTGATACTTCCAATTTCACACCATCAAATTTATCATTCTTGCTGATTTAAGCAGAACACAAAACAAATATAGATCCCAGGGCTTACTTTCACAGGTACCAGCATGGATAATTTACTACAGTGATCCAATTTGGAAATCAGTAGGGACCAGTAAATTGCTGCATGAAAGAAAGAGCGAATGAGGTCCTTTTTCCTTAGTGTCAGCAGGCTATGATTATTATGTTTATTAGATTTTCTTGAAAGGACTTCACATTTTCTCAAATATGCAGGCGAACTATATTTCCCCTCTGAGCCCTACATTAACATTTATGTGCTTTGGTCTTGAATACAGGGGAATGATGAATTTTTCAATTTATTTTATAAATTTATACAGTCTGTATAGTGCTGGCCTGAAGAATGTAACTCCCCAACCTGTACAATATTAGGTATTAAAAATCGATTCAAGAAAAGTTACTAAGAAATGCTGACACACTGTGTATACAAATTTTTTAGTTCAATATATCCCATTATATAAAGCACCAGAAGTAATGCATTTATAAATCAAGCAGTTTCTAATCTCTGCTACCCTTTTACATTTGTTCCATTATCTACATATCATAAATGTTACCTGGCAACAACTTCGCCCATTTGGTCTTAACAAATATGTATGTTAAGGCAAAAATTAATGTCAAACGTAATTGTCCTATCTTAATGTTACAAAGGAAAATAGTAAAAGTCCGGAACTAAAAAAAGCAAGAAAAAAAGGTTAGTTTCAAAGTGCTGATGAGCCAATGAATAAAGTAGCTTCAGAAAGCTATAAAGGAAAAAAATGATTCTTAGGCCTCTTTCTCATGGAATATGAGCTAATTGTTAGATACCAGCAAAGATATCCATCTATAATATTTTCCTCATTTTCTAAGAAATGAATCAGCTTTAGATTAAAAATACTGTACTTTTATCTCTTATCACATCAACTCAAACTCAATGCAGGTCAGATTTCCTATAAACACAAGAGGGGAAAGATTATGTACTTTATCTCAGACCAGGAATGAATGCCTTCTAAAGAAAACTCATATAAATACCACTTTTGAACATGAGTATTTTCTGGAATAACTATTATCAGGAAACCTCTCAAACTTTTGGCAGCTCCTTTCTTAATCTGAGCAAGACTCAATAGCTTTCTACCCTAAATATAATTAGACTGCTCATTTAAACCATTTCTGGTAATAACTTCTGGATTTATATAGGTATGCCTTTGGTATACTGTGGAGTATTTGCTGATCTACTATATGAGCATTCATATAGCTTCTCTGGAATTCTCCTAATCCTAGAGAATTTCAAAAAGGTGTTAAGATAAAGTAGTTGTCTATGCAACTCAAACTTAATTTTCAAATCTACCTACCATTCCTGATACAATATCCCAAAATTTCAACATGCTTTTATATGACTGTGAAAAGTCTAAATTTTAAAAAAGATTGGACTGGCCTTACCTAGTATATCTACAAAGTGATGATGAAAAATTTGAAGTATAATTTTTCCACACAACTGAAGATGAAGAACACATTTACAGGGGTGTGTTTAGGCACTCACTTGGTATGAAAGGACAGAAGGCCACCATCTGAATGATGCCACATCACAATTGGGGCCTATTTCACTGTTTTCCTAGAAAGTCCCTATTGACAAGGGTATTTCTTTGGAACACCAGTATTTAAAAAGTGTACCCACAATATATACTAAGTATTTGTACGATATTAAATGATTGCACATTTAAAAGGTCATGCAATTCAGATCCTTACTTTTATGACTGATGTATCGTTAGTGCCATTTAACCTTCCAACACAGCCTGTGAAAATGGTGGTTGGGGGGCTACTCGAGGAAAGAGCGCCACCTATTGATTTCAATCATTATTGAGGCTTTCATTTCTGAGTATCAAAAATTAGTCTAATTTGGGGGACAACTTTGAGGGCAGCAGATCCTAAGAAGGTTTAGGGGTGTGGTGGGAGGTGTTAGATCAACTTCCTTAGCATTAATTAAAAGTCTTTACCTCTATTCCTCAAAATTAATTTCATTTATTCTGATTTAAAACTTTTTTTTTTAAAGCCTCTCAATTCTTATTTGATTATATGTACACTCATTTTCCTTTCCAGAAGAATATTCAGGTCTTAAACTTACAAACCTCATCTGAGTTTCTGATCCCCACCTTTAGGAAGAAGTACTGACAGCCTTGCAGTTCTTAGTTACATGAAAGGACTCATTAATCTTTCACAACTTCTAGTTTAATATTGACTTGCCTTGATTTTCTCTGTAAAAAATATTCTTAAATATTCAAGTTCAATTTTTTTTTTTGTTTTTTTGAGACAGAGCCTCAAGCTGTCACCCTGGGTAGAGTGCTGTGGCATCACAGCTCACAGCAACCTCCAGCTCCTGGGCTTAAGCGATTCTCCTGCCTCTGCCTCCCAAGTAGCTGGAACAACAGGCGCCCGCCACAACACCCAGCTATTTTTTTGCTGCAGTTTGGCCAGGGCTGAGTTTGAACCCGCCACCCTTGGTACATGGGGCCGGCGCCCTACTCACTGAGCCACAGGCACCGCCCTCAATTTTTTTTTTTTTAGAGATTAAGAGTCTCACTTTGTTGCCCTAGGTAGAATGCTGTGGTGTCACCGCTCACTAACTCCTGGGCTTAAGTGATGCTCTTGCCTAGACCTCCTGAGAAGCTGTGACTACAGGTGTCTACCACAATGCCCAGCTATTTTTTTTGTTGTTGCAGTTTGGGTGGGGCCGGGTTTGAACCTGCCACCCCTGGTATATGGGCCAGCACCCTACTCACTGAGCCACAGATGCCACCCCCAAATTTAATCTTTTTTTAAAAAAAGTTAGCTTTCTAGGCTGGGCACAGTGGCTAACGCCTGTTATCCTAGCACTCTGGAAGGCCAAGGCAAGTGGTTGCCTGAGTTCAGGAGTTCAAGACCAGACTGAGGCAAAGTAAGGCCCCAATGTCTTAAAAAAAAAAAAAAAAAAATAGCCAGGCCTGGTGGTGGGTACCTATACTCCCAGCTACTGGGGAGGATAAGGATTACCTGAGTCCAAGAGTTTGAGGTTGCTGTGATCTATGATGCCAGGGCACTCTCCTGAGGGCAACAAAGTAAGACTCAGTCTCCAAAAAAAAAAAGGTTAGCTTTCTCTCTTACTTTCTTCCAGGAGCATCTACCTCAGTGCATTTTATTCTACAAAAATTTAAATATGAACTGTATTTAAGAAATTTCTCCTTAGACTGATGTTAAATAGTTTAATAGTTATCAGATCTACAAAAGGAATATAGAATCCTTGCTAGAATAAAGTAGGTTTCGTATGAGGCTTCCACTTGTTCAAGGCTTAATATTTTAAAGTATCAGAACATCACTTCTCGGCCTTTTGGCTAAGATCAGGTGTAAAGTATCAGAACAGCAGCAATATACTACTTCCTGAAGAATTAAACATCTGGATGTTAAATCAAATTCTTTTAAACCTGTAAGTAAAAATACATTCAGGTATGCAGTAAGAGTTACTTCCTCCTACGGCATTCATTGCGCATACTGTTATTATATACCTTTAATTCAAATTTCACGGATGCACATGCAACACAATAATTTTAGGTGCCAGATTTGCTGGCTGCAAATATTTATACTGTAGGATTTGCAGCAAGTTCATGCAACCGAAACATCTAGAAATGCTCAAATTGTAATATTTATTTTTTTGTGAGTTTAAGAGTATTTAAATTATATATTAAGCCCTCCTTGAAGAAGCAAATTTATGTTTTCATTCAGTCCAAACATTAACATATCAGAAAAATAATCCTGTTGTATGATAAAAAGCCTTAATTTAATGCAGTGTTTTATATTGTAGTGATTTTAATGAAAATTCTTTTCATTAAAGCCAACATAAACTGGCTGGAGGCGAGGGCTCCCGATTCTAATCCTAGCACTCTGGGAGGACGAGGCGGGAGGATCCCTTGAGCTCAGGTAGTCGAGACCAGCCCTGAGCAAGAGTAAGACCCCATCTCTACTAGAAGTAGAAAAAATTATCAGGGTGTTGGGGTAGGTGCCTGTAGTCCTAGCTACCCAGGAGGATCCCTTGAATGGAGGAGTTTGAGGTTGCCGTGAGATAGACTGCGAGACAGGACAAGAGTATCCCTTGTACTCAGGAGTCTGAGGTTGCTGTGAGATAGGCTGATGTCATGGCACTTTAGCCTGGGCAACAGAGTGAGACTGTCTCAAATGAACAAAACAAAACAAACAAACAAAAACCCCCAGCCCCAACATGAATTATTTCCTTTTTTTTTGAGACAGAGCCTCAAACTGTCACCCGGGGTAGAGTGCTGTGGCATCACAGCTCACAGCAACCTCCAATTCCTGGGCTCAATCGCGTCTCCTGCCTCCGCCTCCCAAATAGCTGGGACTACAGGCGCCCGCCACAACACCCAGCCATTTTTTGGTTGCAGCCGTCATTGTTGTTTGGAGGGCTCGGGCTGGATTTGAACCAGACAGCTCAGGTGTATGTGGCTGGCACCTTAGCCGCTTGAGCCACAGGCACCAAGCCATGAATTATTTCCTTTAAAGAGATCTTTCAAAACAAAGAGGAAAAACTCAAACCAGAAACACACTTACATAAATCTTTAAAAGTAAAAGACAATCATGGTAAAAATAGGGGATACAAAAAGAAAACAAAAAGTGGAAAAACTGGTGAAATTTAAGTTTTGTTCTTTAGTTAATATTGTGCTAGGGTTAATTTCTTACTTTGGATATACATTCTACTAAAATTATGCAAAAGGAAACAATAATGGATATGCAAGAACTCTTTACATTTTCCAAACTCTTCTGTAAATGTAAAATTACCAGGATTAAAAAAAAAAATAGAAAAAACACCCCCTAATAACTCCAAAACAAGCCTTTAGCTGCCAAAATTTCCTGATATAATTCTAGACTCAATTTTTAACAACATAATTAGCAATCAATAGTATGTTTACTTAACATTGTAGTCTCTTTATTGCTCTAGAAAGTTTAGTATTTAAAACCATCAGATTACATGTACAGTGATAATGAGGCTAACCAGACATACACAAAATCAACTGCATATTATGAGGCTGCTTCTCCAACTTAGTGGATAA